>MJUU01051538.1:77015-116876 GCA_002080025.1 Modiolus philippinarum | reverse complement strand
TTCAACGAGTTTAATCGTACACAGCAAATCAGACCATGTTATAAATATTCGTCTTTCTTCAATCTATTGAGAAGCACACTAAAGTTCTTGAAATACAAAAAAAAAAACAGTTCCTTAGATAGTTTTGCGTTATGAAGACCTTCAGTCTATTTTACTTTTCTTTGTGATTTTTAGTCTTGAGAGGATTTGAGGGCGCTCTTTTATCTATACTACCTTTTAATAAATTTCCAAATGAATACCGAAGCAATACCCCAAAACATACATCCTGAATGCATGGGAAGTTAAGGATTACGTACAGACAGAGAACGAAACAAACAGTACATAAAATAAACACCACAAAAAATAAAGCACTAACAGTGTGAACCCCCCCCCCCCAAAAAAAAAAAAAACAAAACAAAACAAAAAAAACGGGAGTGTCATGAGATGCTCCGGAAGGGTAAGCATGACCTTCTTCACATGTGACACTCGTCCCACTGCGAGTCAAAAGTCCGGTGTAATGTCCGATTTGGTATGAGGCTGATGTTGGCCTATAAGTTGTTTCTTTAATGTCCAGTTCATTTTGGATAGATGAGATGTATATAATCCTTCAATCGAGGATTATTTAAAGATAAAACATCATCTATGTATCGGAAACTGAATTTAAAGGACTAGCTCTTGTATGAATCTGGCTTCATACGAATATAAAAACAAATCTGCCAGAAGTGGCGCAAAATTAGTCACCATTGGTATCCCGATTTGAAAACATGTCCTAAAAATTTGACAAATATATTGTCAATAAAAAATTCTATTAAGTAAGATATTACTCTTCTTTGCATACTGCATATTCCAACTACATGTATGTTGCTTTTCCATTGAATAAGAAAAGTGCAATGATAAAGATTACGCTTTCTTTATTTACGTAAAATATTATGTCTCTTGGATATACATTACTTCTTCGTAAGACATAACTGCTACATTGAACATGTCATTGACAATATAATGTGATTGGCATCTGAACATTATCTCCTAATATACTGTAAATAAAAAGAATTGTTTTACTTGTACATATTTGCAACTATAAAACATAATTTCAGACATACCTATGGAGTCAAATGCTTCCTAGAACTGCTTTTTCGGTTATTAATGCAAGTAATGACAATTAAAATGCAAAACATATATCATTTGAAAAACATTTATTATAAGAAAAAGTATTACCAGATCAAAACTTTATCATCGTTCGAAAAACAAATTGCACCTGAAAAATAACTGTCACTGAAAACACAAACTAAACTGTAAAATAAAACGATTCTCGATTAAAAACTTCTAAGCTTAAATCTCTGTCGTTAGAGAAAAATGAACTAAGAAGAACATATAAAAGGAAAATTTGTCGAGTTTTGAATGATACTATTCTTTTTTCTACTATATTCAAATTAAAAGAACATGCTATAGACGTCGAAGCCTGAATCCGAAGGATAAAGAGCAAGTTCTTTTGTGCGGGTTACTTTGCTCCCAAACAAAGTGGCTAACATACAAGGGGCTAACACTTACTGATATTGATGTAGCTATTTATACCTTGAATATGTTATGCAGTTGTTGCTGAAGACTTACAAGAAATTAGTGACGAAAGCCAGCAAAAATCAATAAAAATTAGATTTCTTCTAAGATAATTTGAATAATACACTTGCCAAATTAGCAAAAAGAATAGCGCTTGAACGAAGCCTAATTAGCAGGGATTACCGATTGATGTAAATGAAAATATTTTGAAGAGTAGACAACAGAAATAGTTGACACTAGTGTCACTAGTTACAAACTTATAAAAAGATATCTATACAAAGATTTGTACTGGTTGGTTGATGCAAAGCTAATAAATATCAGGAACACGGGAAAACTTGCCTCTATTTGCAATTCTGAAATATAAGTGATATTGATCAAGACAAAACAAATTATTGCATATAACAGAAACCCACATAATGATATAAAAGGATATGGATACACGTATAACAGACCTATCTGAAATAGACACAAACAAACCACTGTCAGGTTCTCAGTGATTAAAATTAGGATAATAATGTATCTGAAGAGATGTAAATTTTACACTTGCACTCAATACGTCAATACAGAGAAAGACTCCGTTTTATTGCCTGGAGAGATATAGCCCTTAATACATTAACGAATGAAGACATTGGGGGCTATCATTTTCCCAACTTCCCATTCTGAATGAAAAAAATAAAGGGATATGGTATAAATGTTCATGGGACAAAATGGCAATATTAAGCACATTAAACATCAAAAACATTAAACTTCATCTGAAGAATTTTTAAAATGGTTTGCAAAAACTGAAAGTTTCTTCAAAGAAATATTTTCAAAAACGACTTTTAAATGAGCATTCGCAATTCACAGATACACTTAAAGACAACACATATTTTGTAAAGAACCACACTGAGTTAAACAAGAAGATAACTCAATCAAGATATTGGAATTTGTAATCGACAATATTTTGTCGAATTTGGAGGCCGCATTTTTCAACAGACAATCGAGATTCCCATGGACTGCATGGAAAAACAAAAGCAACTAGCTCAGTCCTTTAATTTCAGCTTCCGCTACATAAAAGATGTACTTTCACTTAATAATTCAAAATTCAAGGAATATTTACACCAGATCTAGGCCGAGGATTGACTTTTGAAATCTAAGCTATATGAAAAACATTAACTTTAATTTTCAAATGATGAACTTTCCCTTTCTGGGCAGAAATATACCTACCTCTCCAGCCTATGAAGTGTACATTTCACAGTTGATTCGTTACTGTCGAGCATGTATTTTATACAGTAATTTTTTAATAGAGCAAAAACGCTGTCACAAAAGCTGCTTAGTCAGAGATTTGTTCAGCCTTTTTAATTTTCATTCCTTCAGAAATTTTATGGCTGTCACCATGACATCATTGACAGATATGACGTGTCTGTGTCCAAAATGAAAACGGACATTTTCAGCTAGATTTCACGTCTTCATAGATTTGACATAACCGGTTTTGACTCAAGCCTGGATTGACTCACTGATAGTGTGACGGGTACCACTAGTGGAGCAGGACATACTCACCTTTCTGGATCCCCTGATGTCACCCCCGGTTTTTATGGGAGTTCACACTATGAGTGCCTTAGTTCTTAATGTTGTCTTTTTATTTTCGTGCATTGTGGCTGTCTCACTTCCTTGTTTTGTTTGGTTTTTTTTCTGTTGCCGTTTTCACCGTGCCAATACCGAAGCAATAAGGGGAAAGGATGAAACGAAAAATCATAAAAACTCGGCAATTCATATTTAACATAACCTAAGACAACCGTACAAAGACTAAACAAATGTACAAAAATGAACAAACACGCCACAAAACTAAAACGTTAGCAGCGTGAACCCTGCAAAAATATCAGGTATGATCAGGTGCTCCGAGGGTTAGGTGTCATAGTCATTGTCGGTTTTTGTGAGTTTATCAATAAACTCTTGATTACTCAAAGACGTCTATTCTCATATATGGGACAAACATTGTAACGATCTGACAAATCAAAGTGACGACCGTAAAACTTGTGTAGTGGCAATTGCAAACGAAATCACTGTACAAACTACAAACACGACAATAGCGAATGAGTTGTAAATTGTATATGCCATATTCGGTGGATGTGGGAAAATTGCTGCTCAAAAACGGCAAGTTCACTATTGGAAAGCTTCTCCTTCATTTGGGTATATATTTAAATTGATGATTGTTCATTGAAAGAACATAATCTTTCTATTGGAAATTTAAAATTAAAGAATTTGGCTAGCCTATTGTCTTTTTCTGAACTAGCCCATGTATGAATACAATACTGGTTTGTGATTGTTTGGGATGTTCCCATTTGGTATGGAGGAGAGTTTGGAAGTGGGGTTGCCAAATTAATTGTCAATACACGTGCCCATCTCTTTATTATGCAGTAAATGTAATTGCCTAAACTCATCTCCTTCAAGCAGTCAGTGCAGTGCATTGATTTTTGCAGATAAATGTGATGTTGCTATGAACCTTGTCAGCAATTATAATAACTATTATACTGAAATACCACATGAAAAAGAGTATGGCAATAGCATTACATGACGATATACTATGACACCTTCTGTTAGCAACTCGCAAACTACTGACAGTTGCAACACATTCATATTCATGAACCAGGTTTATCGTTACCGGCACAAAATAAATGACACTCCATATTGTCAGAAGATTGAGCACAAACTGTTACCTGCTAACAAACTGTTACCTGCTAACAAACTGTTGTTAATAGTCACATTTTTTACCCATTGCGTTGCAGATTTAAAAGGAACATTTTTTTAGCTAAAACTTTGACAAAAAAGTCGAAGTTACTGCAAATGTAGTTTCTGCATATGGTCATTTTGACATCTTATGTCTCATCAGATCAGATCAAATCACAACATTTAGAAATCGGCAAGCCAAAATATATGTAAAAGCTGATAGAGAATAAATTACCAATAGGATATTGTAACATGATGATAGTAACATACTTAAATCGGGTGCAATCTCAGAATTTAAAAGTTTCATGTAAAGGACTATTTAAGATTGACAATGTACATTTTTTTTAACGAAATGCTGACTGTTTGAAATCTGTCATTATAATAAAGCCGTGTTGCCTTTGCCAAATTCTACTAAGGAGTGATGCATCGTTTTGAAAGAAAACCAAATGAAGTCAACACCAATAAAAGTTCCTGAAATTATGAAATCATGGCAGGCTACCATGAAAACTCGGTGTGGATCAAATCTTACGCCTACATCCAGTTTGTATAAAAAATGCAGAGAAATGAAATTTAAAGCGATGATAGTATTGATACCGGGAAAAGAAACTGCTTATCGATCAATGGGGCTGTCCAGGTGTAAGTCAGACTTCAAAATTTTTTCGAATCAACTGAACGACGTGTAAATCTTCTTAAACCAAAGTATCTTCTGTAGAAACTTGATGATGATATGTGTTTATGTAGCATTTCAGAAAGGAAAATGGACAGACCAAAAACAAACAAGACAACGAACAGTTAGTAGATGCTGAAACAATGTGGAGTTGGTGAACAATTCCCCGTGCATGTTTGAGATGTATTGTCTTTATTTTTCTTTAATATGGTGTTCTTGTGCATGAGATTATATCTCATGTGTACACTTTGTTTATAACTTTTATCTAATCTTATGTAAATTCTAAAACCTAAGGTTTAACTCCCTCCATCGTAGTTTTGTCCTTAGTTCTATTTGATTTTATGCATTTTAAACATTTTTTTTTTGAAATTATGGATTTCCTATGTTTGGATTCTAGTGCTGCTGATGAGGAATTAATTTCCGAAATGGCCATACAGGTCATTAAAATTATTGCAGTTGGAGTAAACATATGAGTTATGGTCTCATATTCATTTACTCCTTTTCCTTTCGTAAAATATTTAGTCTACCATATTTTGCGAAACATTTTTCCTATAGGTTCGTTCACCTTTAAATCTAAGGAATATCTCTGTCTAGCATAGCTCTGTCTTTGGCGGATTTAGGCTTTTAATTTAGATCTTTTTGGTTATTCTATCATCTTCTTGCATCTTTCGGTTTAGAGGGGTGATTTGATCTGCACTGAAGAAACATAAGTTGTCGAAAAAGCCATCTTAAATTTGCAATAACTTCGGTATTATGTTATTTATTCATACAAACAACGTCATTTTTTTGTCTGTTCATGCCTTTGATGTTATATTCACAAGGCATTAAAAAGCTGTTGACACATATCTAAGTGCAAGGGTATACACTAATGTTCTGTTAAGGGAGTAAAATCCCAATATTTGGGCCTTTTATTCATTTTTGTTTTTAGATTCCATCATTATATTTTATTTATTTTTATTCGGGTCGCTATGTCCAACAGCTACGTAAATTTAGTTATAGTTTTATTTATATAACTTTTTTATTACACTGTAAAAGAGGGGATGACAGGAAACATCTACAATGGCTGAAAATTACAATAACATACTACAATCTGACAGGGAACCACACAGGAAAAACATAATCAAGACAAAAGACAAACGTAAAGAACTCGAGGAACTCGGGACAGCCAGACTTGGTACCGGTGTTCTATAGCCATTATTCCCCCATGCCAGTTTTTCCGGGGAAAAATTAGCATATGCTGATTTTTCTCCCCCGAAGATTGGGCATGTTCCAAACTTTCCCCCTTACGGAATATGGGGGAAAAATGAGATCAATGCCATTTTTCCCCTTTCAACCACATGTGCTCATTTTCCCCCTAATGTCATCATTGGTCGCATGAAAATACTTTCTTGGAAATTTAAATAGTGGAACCTGTGAGAAAAGACCTCTGCTTAAGCCCCCCCCCCCCCAAAAAAAAGAAATAACTTGAAAAAATTAACTAAAAAATAAAACAACGTGGTCAATATAAATTATCAATTAATGACAAAAAATATACAGACCGATGGACAAAGTTTCGAGTTGATCTGTCCAGGGAATTTCCAGTTATATACGTAAAAAAATGATTCTTTCGTTGGAGAGATGACCTGGGTAATTTACGAAATACCTTGGCCAAATCATTGGCGGCAGCAGCTCTCGGCATTGGCATCACTTGTCATTTCACACATGTTGCTTTATTGTATTGTATAAAAAATTCATAATTGTCGGTTTTTTAATCTGATTTTCTTGATCATGGAGTGTATTATCAATTTTTGGTGTGTGTTGATCCTTTTCTACCTCATTTTTTCAAATAGCACCGGCGGATCTCCTTTTTTCAAATAGCACCGGCGGATCAAACCTCCAAAAAGGGGGTTTCAATGAGGTTTCTTAAAAAGGGGGTTCACCGATCTTTTGTCAGTCGTGCCTAAATTTTGCACACGATTTTTTTTTCAAGAAAAAGGGGCCGAACTCATGGAGCCCCTCCCTCTGGATCAGCCAATTAATAGTAATATTAATGAGTGAAAACATGATTAAACATCGAGTTCGGTTCTCAAATTAAGACATATATATTCAAGAAATTGCATTAAGAGTTATGTCAAAATTGAAGAGCGTTCTATGAGATTTATATGTGAATACTTGACACACGGACAAGGTCTTTCTTTCAGAGGCATGTACATATATGTTGATCAAAGCTCGGACGACAAGTCAGACCAGATAGAAAAGACATATGTTCTTCAAGACGAAGAAAAAAGTAAAAGCGTTGTTCCATTGCTTATTTTTGCAATGTATTTGTAGAGACTATGTTTCATGCATGTGCATTTACTCCATATCCCTTCATTGCTTATATTTGTTATATAACAAGAAATTTGTATGGGGGGAAAAATGGCAATACGTATACGTATTGTCAGTTTTCCGTAGGGGAAAAGTGACAATGATCTCAATTTCCCTGGGGGAAAATGAGAATGATCTCATTTTTCCCCAGGGGAAAATCTAGCATAGGGAAAAATGACAATATAACACCGGTGTTATATATCCATTTTCCCCATGCCAGTTTTTCCCCAATCAACGAAATAAAACTTACTCAATTTTTACGGGCAAGACATGCTTACCCTTACGGAGCACCTGATGTCACTCCCGGTTATCGTGGGTATTCCTACTATTATTTCCTTAGCTCAGAATGTCGTGTTTTTATTCCCATGCCTTGTGGCTGTCTCATGTCCATGATTTGTCTTTGCTTTTCAATGTTCTCTTTTTTGCCATGACTCTGGACTTTGATTTTTGTTCCCGTGTTATTTTACTGTCATTGTTTTGTTTTAATAGTAATTCGTAATTATCCCGCTCTTTTTGGGGCATCATGATTGACAAATAAAAGTTATAGTTGTTATACTAGCTTACCACGCATTTCCTTTGACTAGCCACCTTTAATTACTTACACGTTGCACATTTAGGGGGTACTTGAGGTTGATCATGTAGATGTACTTTTTATTGTGTTTAAGGTTATTTAGCGGATAATCTTTAATTTTTTTTATTTTCAAATGAAAATTGGTATCAGCAGTACATACATCGAAAGCTTTCCTTTTGATACCTCAGTACCTTATATCCACACGGGGAACGAAATAGGAACATGTGATGACGAAAACGTCGTAAATACTATCGATGACGTCGGGGGAAAACTAGCTTATATGATTGATGAGGGGAAAATCTGGACTGATCCAGTTTTTCCCCTCTAAAGTTAACTGGGGAAAACTAGATCGTGCCTATTTTTCCGAGTGAAATTTAGGATCGATCCAGAATTTCCCCCGGAAAGACTAGCATGGGGGAAATGGCTATATGGCACCGGCACTGGCTAAAGCCAGCTGTAGGGTTAAATCGGTTTATGGGTACCCAAACCTCCACTTTATCTGCCCCGTTTCCCCAAAGGTAAAATAAACATACGAAGAAAACCCAATACAGGTAGACTTCTAACTCCATGACCACAATTTTGAAAGGACAGAAAAAGACAATACATAATTTAGAAAGATGGGTCTAGGGGTGCTCGCTAAACTGCCGTCTAGCTAAAGGAGCCTAGTCATGCTGGAAAAACGCTGTCGCACTACGGAAGTACATGTATGTTCACCTTTGATACTAGTAGCTTGCTTTTCATGTCGTCCAGTCAAAGAGTCTCATCTAATCATAGTTTTAGATCATATGGGTCGGCAAAGGAGATCTACGATACCACAAAAAGAACAGTACCAACTGGAATAGTAGTTTTACATGCAGTAGGATTACAGTACAATCACAAATTCTCATATTACTTAACCAACAAAAAAAGTACCCTCGTATTATCTGATAAAAATGATAAGTAAATAGTTGAGTATTACAACTGAATTTCATAATAAATAAAAAAATCGATAGTAGAGACTGACACCTAGATTATCGATATGGTGGTACTTCGGTGTTGTTGGTATTTTGAGACCTCTACCGCCTGTTTGACAAAAGTCCATCTTTGAACAGACATCAGATAAATGTGCCTGCCTTTCTTCATGGTTGTGTGACTCATTTTGTTATTCCCTTCGTAACTGAAATTGTCAGACAGCAAGATATGTCAGTTTCTTCTCTACTGGACCGATTAATTTTATGATTGATCTCACCAAGCATCAGATATTGAATTATGGTGACGAATAAATTAGTTTCTGCTTTTGGATACGCGAAATCGAGCGTGCAAGTGTTGTGAACCTCTTTCGTCCCATCTAAATTTCGTGTTTTCGCTACTTGATGTTCAGTTTATTTGTTCGAGTTTCTACCTTTAAATGTTTTTTTCTATTAACTGTTATATGCGAATTTGTGACATTATTAATAAATTTAGAAATACATATATTTGAACATAAAAAACAAGACTTGCGTACTTTCAAGACGGAAAAATTAGAAACCCAATGACAGAGTGGAAGTGTTTCTCAAAGTTTTCTGTAAACAAATGGACGCCTCACCGTTCAAAGATTTTCGACACTATCTAACTAATCATGTTAGTTGGTTCAATGCATGATAACTTATAGTGTGATGTTGGCAGATATGCTAGAGCTTATGACCAGTTACGAAACTAATTTCACTGTTTAGAGTGGGGCAAGGGGATTAACTGCTATTGTGTTATTAGGTAAAATTTTATTCTCTGTTTTCTGTTGTTGTAATGTCCAATTCCTATTATCTGTTATTTGAAGAATCGGTTTGCTGTTGTCAAGAAAATTCCAACTGCCTGTTATCTGTTATTTGAAAAATCAGTTCGCTGTTATGCTGTTATTTGAACCCTCCTTGCCTCCTCTTCAAAGGACCGAAATCTCCAAGTCATTTGGAGCAGCTGTTTTGCTTTAACGGTTCCATGTGGAAATTCCTAACCTAAGGCTAGATTGATTTTGAAGGATGCAAGTCTTGGATGGATAGTAAGTATTCGATGCTCAGTTCGTTTTTGTATGTACTACATGCATTAATTGATTTAAAATATAATTAACATTTTGAATTAATCTTGCTCTATGTAAATGAGCTTTTACCGCAACGCGCGGATATATGCCCTTGTCAAGAGAAGTGAATTTTGTATATTTTGCAAAAATATTGAATCTAGTCTTTTTGGTGATTTGGTCAAATGGCGAATCGTTTTGTCTTTTATTTTACAGATAACAAAGATGTGTATCTTATTAAGCATTTTGATTTTAGTGTATTTTCAACCTATTTTGATCAAGTATATAGATTGCTATTATGTTGTAAAAGGTGTGCTAATTTCGCGGGACATTACATCGTGTTGTGGAGTGGTATGTACATCCTCCACAACTGGTGTGCAAATTACGGGACAAGGCTACATGTCATGAAACTACATTTTAATAATTATGCGATTACCGACTAATCAAAGCGAGACAATTCTCAACGAGTAATTTGGATGGTTGGTAGATATATCTCGGAACGAAATTGTGATTTATGTGATAGGTGGTGAGTTCCGCCTTTTTTCAATTGCACATTTGTCTGCTCTGAAAGACATTTATCTATATGACTAGAGGATACCCGGAAAATCGTGGTTCTATGGCTCCGAACATGAAGAATCGGATTGCTGTTATCAAGAAAATTCCAACTGCCTGTTATCTGTTATTGGAAAAATCAATTCGCTGTTATGAATGCTGTTATTAAAACCCTCCTTGCCTCCTCTTCAAAGGGCCGAAATCTCAAAATCATTTGGAGCAGCTGTTTTGCTTTAACGGATTGCAAAGTCCGACATGTGGACTGATATCGAGGCTAGGTTGATTTGGAAGGATGAAAGTCTTGGATGGATAGCAGATACTCAATGCTCAGTTCGTTTTTGTATGTACCACATTAACAATGAAGGGATATGGGGTAAATGCAAATGAGACAAAGTCTTTACAAATACATGGTAATATTAAGCAATGGAACAACGCTTGTATTGTTGTTCTTCAACTTGAAGGCACCACGAGGTCTTCAACAATGAGTTTAACTCATAGCAAGTTCAAGACGGCCCCTAGCACCGGTTTGAGTGGAATTCATAGCTAGATGTCGAGCGACGCTACATCCATGCTTTTTTACCCCATGGATGCGGGATCGTCAACAAACATAATCTTAACTGGCAATTAAGTGTTCTTACAATCGCTGTCATCCACTGCCCGACAAAAAAGACTAATAGAAGACGATCACAACATTTAAACAACCACAATGCATTAATTGATTTAATATATTGGCATAACACATTTTGCATTAATCTTGCTCTATGTAAATGAGCTTTTACAGCAACACGCAGATTTAACTCATGATTTTTATGCCCTTGTCAAGAGAAGTGGTTTTTTTTATATTTTACGACAATATTACTTGTTGTAGTCAAATGGTGAATCGTTTTGTCTTTTATTTTACACATAACAAAGGCGTACATCTTATTAAGCATTTTGATATGAGTATATTTTCAACCTATTTTGATCAAGTATTAAGATTGCTAAACTTGGTCATGTTGTTCACATCCAGTATGTTTATTGCATTTTCCTTTTCAAACCCCGGCATACTACCGGCATAGTGGAATTTACATCTCCCAACTCATTCGGTACTCAAAGGTCCTGTGGTCGATACAGTTGTACTCAAAGGTCCTTTGGTCGATACAGTTGTACTCAAAGGTCCTGTGGTCGATACAGTTACTCCCTTGATAGAGCTCAGTTGCTCACAAATATGCTACCTAAACGGGGGTATGTTAACCATATAAACTCGAAGTCATCACTGCAGAAGTATTACGGTCGACATCACGATCTTGTGGACAGCAACTGGATAACTGTTTCCTATGCAGATGACAAGAATTTTTCCTTTAAAAGCTTAAGAGTGTTACTTCCTTTACCTAATTTTACTTAACTACCGGACTTGACAAGTTTCAACAAGTCATTTAAGAAGCAGGAGATGCTTACTCTAACCGTTGCACCTGATCTCACCCATGGTTTATATAATTATTATGGGTTAGTGTTGTTCGTCTGTATCTGTTCGGTTCTCACTCACCTGTAAACGACCCTAATTTACTGCTATTGTGGTAAGCGATCTGGAGTCATTTGACAGTAACTACTAAAAATAAAACCCGAGTAAAATAAGTGGACAGTGAAAATATGAATGAAAAAACAGGGTGTACTTAACTAATGTCCAATATTTTCAATTTGATTACCATTAATATGTATTAGAATAAAAGTGTAAGTATGAGCTGTGAAAGTGTCTTGGGAAATTCATTAATACAAGATTAAAAGGAATTATCATATTCAATTAATAATACTGAATTAATTAATTAATAATCAATCTTATGTAATGCTGTTTTAATGATGACGAAGACAAATAGTCTAAATTATTTATTTAGAATGTACCAGTTTTCGATAAAAAAAATACGGTAACAAATAGAGGCTATAACGAGGCAATACAAAGTTTGGCATCTCAGTGTGTGAATGAAACATGATGCAAGTCTTGGCTAAATGTTCCGCACGATGTACACTTGTATAAAGCGAGTACAGAATAACACAATAATTAGACCCCACTAATTACGATAAATGTATCTCATAGGACAGGATAAGAACACAAAACCTCTCTCGCGGCAGCATGTTTTATGTTTGTTCTGATTTTTAGCAATGGAATACCAGTGACTTACTTAATGTAGCACTGGGTATTCTGCTACGGGAACAATTTATAAAATGCATGGACTTTTATCCCTCTGCAATGTTATGGTATTGTTAAAATTTTGTATGTTTTTGAGACAGTTTGAAAAAATAATTTCATAAATAGTATAATATGTATATATACAGTTCTGTTTAATTTGTTTTTATATATTTATGTTTATTTATATGTATGTATGTGCCTTGTCTGTAACCAATGTGCATATATTTATATATTTGTCCTCTTGTAGCAGACACTGGTAAACGATACTAAAGCCACGGACGATGGCAGAAGACTTGCACAATATACTTAATACTCCAACGGAGGAACTAACTCACAATTGAGCGAATGTAAGTACTGACATTCAGTATAATGGATTTTTTTTTACAAACTTAGTTGGATGCTGTCAGTATGAAAGAAGTATAAAGTATAAAACTACAACGATATACCGAATTGATTCTGCATATGCACATTTCGAGAACTTATGTCTCTTCAGTGCAGATAAAATCAAAACATTTGAAAGTCCATAAACCGAAATATTGTAAGAACTGATTTGAAAATTTCAAACAACTTTTTACGAATAAAAATAAAAGATAATTTAAAACGGATTAATGTCACTATACATGTACGAGACGAAACCTGTAAAACGGATATTAACTGATTTCAAACATGTATATGGATTATATAACATGTGAAATCTACAAAGAAATGAATTGATTTTAACACCTTAGGAAAACAAAATAATCCCTAGAAAAATCTAACACAATATGAGTTTATACGGACGTAATTGAATCAACACAATAAAACTGAATTGTCAAAAGATAAAAAAAATCAACTTGATAAGAATGTAAAATTATGAATGTGTGAAATCAAGAAACACATTTATAATTCATTTGGGTTTCCTCTGTAACAATTTGCTCTTAAGACGAAGGTGATATTTTTTTCAATTTACAAGCTGTTCTGGATTCTTAGAATAATTTGCTGGGCTGTTTATTTTTATTGCAACCATTCTGTCATAATTGAAAATTTGCAAAAAAAAAAGTTCTATTTTGATTGCCTATAGTGTTTTTACTATTTTATGTTTTTTTTCTGTTTCTGTTTCTGATGAAGAAATGTAAAGTGCCATGTCATATATGACTGCAATTATAAAACATGAATCACTAGAGACTGACAAACAAATACATATGTTGTCACCATTGTCAGTATTTTCATTTTATTTTATTTTATTTTTTTTATTTTTTTTTAAAGTGGTGAACACGCAAAACAAAATAAATAAGTGAACTGCAAAAGCAAAATGGAGCTACAGTAAAAAAAGATTTCCTATGTAAAATTTTACAACATGCAAAATATCTTGAAGACAGTGAGCTACCCAAGTGGAGTTCCCTTCCTTTTTTCCAACAAAAAGGAAAATATATCGCCTTAGTTTTATGAACAGTCAGTATACATGTCTCATCTCACATGCAATTTCTCTTTGTTTTTGTTTGTGTTTTATTGGGTTTGTTTGGTTTTTTCCTTTTGCTTGTTTGTTTTTGTTTGTTTTTATTTTTGTTTTGTTATTTTTTTTATTATGTATAAGCATTTTTTATGGGGGAGTGGGTTGCTATGATTTTTTACAGAAATATGAAAAAGGGCTGAAGAACAGAAGAACAGACAAATCATTAATACCGCTATTACATATATATGTAGCATAAGAGAAAATTAGTTTGTATTGATCATATATCTATTGTTAACTTCCGTATTGCATAATATTATGTATAATCCTAATATAATTTAAATTATATGCTGACGTGGAAATTATTGATTTTGGTTTATTACAAGTAGAGTCTTGTTCTTCTTATTGATAAAATCTGAGAAATTCGAATGTTTTTCTCCATACAATCAATGCATACTCTCGAGGTGTTCCGATACTTATGTGTCAGCAAAAAAAATGTTTATGCATGTATATTTAAGTCCCATGACTACGCGGATATTTGTTTATTTTTAGAAACGTGACGACACGACTAGTATAAAAGGAAAATCCAAACAAGGCTAAATCGGAACTGGTGACGCACTCCCCTTCTGGTCGGCTGTGAAAATGGTTGACTGGAAGCGAATTCTGTCGAAGGTGAAAAATCACTTTGACTGATGTTCAAGCTTACTTCGTAACCTTCTTGGGTTTCAACCCAGGAAACTGTTCCCGGTTTTTGGATCCTCACCGTAGCGACCCCGCTAACCAATTTTTTGGCTCTGGGGTAGGTGTGGACACCCAAAGACCACACGGTGGTGCAGTTGTCCATCATGTTGTGAAATTTATTTCAATGGTGGCAACAGTATTGTTTTGTGATCTTTGTGGACTTACTTCACGGGGAAACAAGGTAGGTGTGGCACATTCAGTATTTTTTCACAAATTTTTGTTAAATATGGAAGTAAGTATATAAATAATTTTTTATATAGAATTCTTTAAAATTATTAATTGCTAATCATTTAGTACGAATTTTTACATACCTGATTACGTAAGTGATAGTTTAAATGAAAATCGGACGAAGATTTAACGAAGCTCTGAGGATTATTTTGTAAGTATTTGAAAGGCTAAAAAGCCAGGAACAGTTTCCATATTTGGTTACGAAGTAAGCAAAGTGATTCTTTACGCTCGACAGAATTTGCTTTCATCAGGAGCTGATCGACCAAAACGGGAGAATATTCACCTATATTTAGAGCCGAACAAAGGATAGTTAATCGATTATATCAATAAATATGGAAGTTTTTGTATTGGTTCAAATCACAGGTATGTGAAACATGTTACAAATCCCCCCTTTTCTTCATTTTGACAATATTATTTTTCCACTTTTCCTTATTCTATATCGTTACGTTGCTCTTAACAGCGATATAATACTTTTATGTAATCCAGAAAAAAAATATAATTTTTTATCATTGTTCCATCTTGCTGCACTTAAATGCACAGGCATTCGTGGATTTAAGGGTGGAGCGAAGGGCTTGTGCCTAAAAGAAAAAAAAAGATATGAATTTTCATGGGTTTTGGGGAGGAAATCGCCCCTGGCTTGGATCGTTGACTTTATGGCAATTGCGCCACCAAATTCAAATCCCCTGATAAAATCTTTATTCAGCTTCTAGTAGATTTTATTTAAAATATCAGAGTATCAAGTGTCCTTATTGCATTTTGTCAGTCACACCTTTGAATTCGATGGATTATTTTGCCATGTTTATGTTTGTATTATCATACAAAAATTAAGAAAATTTAAATTAAAAAAGAATGCCAAATAAGGACATTAATTTGTGGAAAGAACACAAAAATATTGACCCACAACATAAACACAGACGCAGGACAAAGGGAATATTCCTTTTAGCTAGATTGACTTTTTCACATATTTTCCCTTTTTGATTGCCACTAGAAAAAGGGAAAATGTGTAGGGGCAGGGAATTTAACCTTCTATATACGAGACCCATTGATTCTGCGCCCGGATTCACGATAAGAGCAACGTAACAATATGGAATAAGAAAAAACGAGGAAATGTCTTTTTTGTTAAAAATGGAGATTAAGGCGGCATCTGTAACGTGTCCTGGTATATACCTACAGATGTCATGAACCAGTTTTACCGGAAGTAGGCTTCGCACCATAATACTATATCCAATCTCTGAAAATATTTTACCCCTTTCTGCAGTCTGAGATCGGAAATATTGTATTACGTTGAGATTGTTCTCCTTAGATTTTTGCCCTATAACATAAGCCATTTATAGTCAACAGTTTCGACGAACTTAGCATTTTTACTAATTGCAGAATTGACCATTTCGTGTATCCGGCTATCCCGAGTTCCTATCGTTATCTATGCTTGTCTTTTGTCATTTTATTGTTTTTCTTGTTCAGTTCCCTGGTTGATTGTGACATCTGATTGTGGTGTTCGTAAGTGTTTTCTGTTACCTTTCCTTCTTTAATCGATTCCAGAACTAACATAGCTCAAGTTAAGTAGTACTGATAACTTCTTTGCACGCGGTTCGTGCATTAGATTTAGTAAAAAGGCAAAAGTTAAAGGAAACGTTGACTTACTGATTCTAGGAAGGCTCAATTATGCTTAAGGGTTGAAGGAGGGGTGTTTCCTGCTAATTATCTATGTCTTGTGATAATTGAAGCACCATCAAGTTCCTTTGAAATGGGATTCAGGTTAGGGAGCAACCATTTGATTTTTAAGGGGGGGGGGGCTATGGTCAAATTTTAAAAAAAAAGGCAGGACGGTTACCAATGGCAAAAAAAAAATCCAGGATGACTATGCGGGTTAATCCAGGACAGGCTTGGAACAAAAATAAAAAGCCAGGATAGAAGTTACACACAAAAAAAATCCACTATGAAAAATTTGACCATAGCCCTCCATAGAAATCAAATGGTTGCTCCCTTATGTGTTTTATGTTTGTCTATTTCTTGAAAAATGGAAAGTCTAAATGTGGAGCATCAGATTTGTTTTCGTTTGTGTTTCAAACAATGTCTTTTTTAAGATATGTGTTGTTATTAGATCATATAATGTGACATCTCGCGGTCACAGCCAACAGCTTGTATAGAAGCAGCAATGTGCTTGCAAGGACAAAATACTTTGAACGTGGCTTGTCATTGTTGTTCGTACAAGATTCTGGTGTTCGTCTTACAGTGTCAGTGTCAAAATCACTGGGCGAATTAGTTTTAAAACATGGAGCGGCGACATGATTTTCAAAACCATGCATTCCAAGGTTTACCGATAGTCGGGTTTCCATAAAGACAAATTTAATAAATTTTGACTCGATCCCCAAAAATTTAAGGTTTTGGTTTGTCGCATGCTGACAGAAAAGCTTTGATGTTCGGATGGTTATTAAATTCCTTAGATAAAAGCATGGTTGTTAAACGTCCGTCTGATGACGGACGAATTATGGTATATGTAGGATTGAATAAAGTACGCCTTGGAACATGTCCCCCATTACAATTGTTTCCTTTAATAAATTCCGGGAAGGAATAAAACGCATTGATGAAACAAAGGGGATAACAGGAAACATCTACAATGGCTTATAATTACAGTCACATGCCATAATCTGCCATGGAACTACATGAACATGAAATGGTGTCCTCCTGGATTTTCAAAAATAATAAATAACAGGAAGGACACTAAGCCGAGATTAAACATTATCCAATGTTACTTAAAAATAGCAACCAGCCTAAATATTATTCATCCGGACTAAAGTTTTACGCCAACTCGGCTTACCAAAAACTTCGCCGAGAACTCCCTTTATAAAGGTTGATATCAAAAAGTCTGACTGTCTGGTCTGTCCATCGCTCGTTTTATATATCTGGCTCTAACTTGACAACTCTTCGGCCAATTCACTTCAAACCCTAGAATTATTGGGACTTGCGTCTGCGGATAGCATAACTTTTGTTCTACTGGAGGATTGTTCTTTATTCTTTGAGAGAATTATAAGCATAGATTTTATTTTTGAGTTCTTGGCCCCCAGCCTCGACTTTCAAAAAGGAGAAGGTTACCTTTAGGTGTTTTCAAATGCTTGTACATGGATGTAGAATCTTTATTGGTTTCTTACATTTTGTGCCGTGGAAAATTCCAAATGTCCCGGCGGCAATGTATTTTGTCTCTGAAGATCGAAATGAGCAGTCTTATATAAAGAACCATGTGTACATCATTCCTGTGCAGTTTAGTAAAATTTGCTGCAAGCATTTCAGAACAGACGATGAATATGTTTTCCCAGTATGTTGCGATATTTACAAATGTAACTATGTTTCACATTGATGGTCGTGTTTTGAACAAAATTAGCAAATTTCGTAAAAGATGTTCTATTCATCATCTTAATTGTCTTAATTGGTTGGAGAAGCCCTAATTTGGTTGGAGCAAAATCGCTCCTGTATTAATTTGGGTTTTTAAGAGCATTTTAGTGGATAAAAATATTCCCTTTCGGCAATTATTATATAAATGAATTTTTTTCGTTCAATAATTTTTCAAAATATTAAAGATTTCAAAAGTAATTGAAGAAAAACCGTTTCGAAAATATCGAATAAGTAAATAAGTTCAAAAAGTAGGTCGTTGATGTTTTTCTTCAATAGCTTTCTAAATTTTATATATTTTGAACAAAAATTGACTTAAAAGGGTGAATTTATTTAGTCATTGCCGACAGGTAACATTTTCACCAATTTAAACGTTCTTAGTAACTTAAACTCATGCACAAACGATTTTGATCGATTTTGCTCCAACCAAATTAGGACCTCTCCAAACAATTAGGTTCGATCCCCTGATTTAGTTTGGTTGAGTTTGCATCAGTTGTTTCAGAGATAACAAGAGCTGTCGTCGAATGGCAGCAAGATATAACCCCGCTCATTTAACCCTGAATCAAAATAGTAAGGGTAAATTTAGGTTGGTATGGACGCAATACATGTGTGGACACAGAACAAGTGTGGACATAATAAGAGTATGGGCATGATGATTTTATACTCAAGATATAACTTTTCACAAGGGTTCCAATGAAAATATTATATCCAAATAAGACAAAACAATTTAAAAAATCACCTTTGTTTGAAATATTACACAAAGGTCATAAGCATTCGAGAAATTTCCTTTCAGCACTTTGAGAATATGCCCCCGCTAACTGAACCTTGAATCAATATGGCTAGTGCAAATTTAAGTGTGCATGGACATAATACAGGTGTTGACACAGTACAAATATGGACACGATGATAAACCTCCCCCTTTTTTCCACAAAATATACAAGTGAAATTCTGAGCCCACAAATTATTTCTATTGATGCTAGGCAACATTTATGAAAAGTTTCATCCATTTTGAGTAGCTTCGAAATGTCCCGCCTTTTCCCAGTTTCCATGACAACGGCAGCCATTTTGAAAATTCTGAGAACCAAAATCATTTCTATGGATGCTAGGCAACCTTCCTGTAAAGTTTCATCTAATTTGAGGCACTAAATTTCCCCGCCTTTTTCCAGTTTCCATGGCAATGGCGACCATTTTGAATATTTTATGGCCCAAACTCATTTATATGGGTGCTAAACAACTTTCCTGTAAAGTTTCATCCAATTTGAGACACTTTGAATTTTCCCCACCTTTTTCAGTTTCCATGTCAACCGCAGCCATTTTGAATATTTCAAGATATGAGTGTGTGTGTTTACATCTACTTATTGTAGTAAGATTCCTTTGAAGTATTTGGAATTTGGTTGCAATATGTGTCTGAAAAACATCAAAATTAATGCTTTTTATTCGAACGGACGGAAGGACAAGGGTAATACAAATACCCCCGACTTTTAGTCGCGAGGGCATAAAAAAGTACTTTCTAGTACAGCTTTATTTCACAAAATTTACCCTTTGTATTATTTATTTGAAAAATTGTCCAAGTCCAAAAGATCATCGCAAATGGAACTAATAAAAAGTTTACGTCAAATTATCTCCCCTTCCTGGTTTCGGGTGGTAGTTACATTTATTCATGCACATCTCCATATAGTGCCCTTCCTTGATGTAAAATATCATCAAAATCCTTTCAGTGGTTTAGGAGAAGTTGCGCTTACGAGGTAATTTGCAGATGGAATCAATGAAAACTCAAAGTCGAATAATCTCCCCTTCCTGGTTTCGGACAATTATATTCCTTCATGCATATTTCCATAGAGTGTCCTTCCTTTGTGTAAAGTTTCATCAAATTCTTCAAGTGGTTTAAGAGCAGACGCGCTGACAAGAGGTGAGGACAGATGGACGTCGGACGGACAGACAGACAGGGCGATTCCTATATACCCCCTAAACTTCGTTTGCGGGGGGGGGGGGGTATAATGAATATAGCTAAAGGATAATGGAGAGAAGGGCGAACGACCCAAAGTTAAAACAAAAGCTCATACTGACCCTTCAAGTCAAAGGTCCCAAATGTGCATAAAACAAGGTTTTTTATCAACATTTCAGCTGACAATTGATATTCAAACATTAACTTCTAGTTTTGCTTTGGGAATATACAAATGGCACTGTATATTGTTAAAGCTTGTTCTCATTACCTTTTGATCCCTATTTATTCACAATGAATGTAGTGCTTGGAACCCCGCCTTCTTGTTTGGACAAACATTTATTTTCTAATGAATATCCTGATGTTTTACTAAGAAATACCACCAAAAAATTTCCTTCACTTTTAATTAGACCCCCCTTTTTCAAACTGCTTGGATCCGCGCCTGCAGACGTTTAACTAAAGATTATGGTGACCAAGGTTGGTGTAATAGTTTTTGAGAATGAAATCTTCAAAAATATTTCCCGCAAGGGGTCACTTGTTAAACTAAGTTAATCGCTTGTAGAAATCTTGACGAGGTCGGACAACTTGACCATGTTCAATAAAATGTAGTCCTCGACATGCTGAACATTTTTGCACTTTAAACTTGACCTCTATCTCAAATTATTTTTGAAATACAAGACGAAAGGTATAAAACCACGAAACATTTGACCAAAGGGCAATAACTCCTTTATAGGTATTTGGATTATCTACAAAATTTCCATGCGGATAGATCTTGTTATGCTGAACAGTTTTGCAATCAATTTCAACCTTTGTTCAATAAAAGATAAACAAGTGAGGACCCTAAAAGATGTCTCACCCGACCCTGCTTGTCCCCTCAATTGATGTGAAATCTAAGTGAACTTATCAGAAAATTGAACATGCTCACTAGACTGTGAAATTAAGGTCACTGACAAAAGCCATATAGCAGGCACGTATGTTCTTCCAAAGACCAGCAAATACAAAATATCATTGACCTACCATTTATGCATCATGAGAAACCAGGCGTGCTCGGTAGCCCATGAAATTGAGGTCACATGCATTAGTCAGATCCCAGATTGTCAAGCACTGCCCAAGAACAACCAACAAACAAAATATTGAACAACCACTAATAGATAATGAGAAGCTAACATGTTTACTAGACCATGAAATTTAGTTCGAAAACAAAAGTCGCCTGTCAGACTGACATGTACTACCCAAGACCAACCTACATACTTAATATAACAGACCTACCATTTATAGTTAATGAGAAATGGACTTAATCAGGCAATCTTAACATGGTCACTAGACCGTGAAATTGAGGTCAAGGACAAAAGTCATCTGTCAGACTGACATGTACTACCCAATACTACCTAAATACCATGCATCATCAACCTACCATTTATAGTTGGAGAAATGGACTTAAGCAGAGAAACTTAACCTGGTCACTAGACCATGAAATTAAGGTCAAGGACAAAAGACGTGTGCCAGACTGACATGTACTACCCAAGTCCAAGCTACATACCAAATATTATCAACCTACCACTTCTAGTTATTGAGAAATGGACTTAAGCAGAGAAACTTAACACGGCCACTCAACCGTGAAATCGAGGTCAAGGACAAAAGTTACCGGCCAGACTGACATGTACTACCCAATACCGACCTACATACCAAATATTATCAACCTACTACTGCTAGTTATTGAGAAATGGATTTGAGCAGAGAAACTTAACGTGGCCACTCAACCGTGAAATCGAGGTCAAGGACAAAAGTTACCGGCCAGACTGACATGTACTACTCAAGACCAACCTACATACCAAATATTATCAACAGACTACTTCTAGTTATTGAGAAGTGGACTTAAGCAAAGATACTTAACTTGGTCACCGGACAGTGCAATTGAGGTCAAGGTCACATGATTATATGTCCACTACGTGGCACTTAATTACTTCTACCACTGGACCAAATATGTTCCTACATACTTTACACGCCTACGTCTTGCTTTCCGCGACTTTTGTCGCGGGCGAGACAAAAACATAAAAAGTTTTAAAATTTTATGGAAAAAAACAGCAACTCTAAAATGGGTCATCTGTTTTTCTTCAAAATTGCAAGGTGGGTAGATCTTATCTACTGATGTCATGTTACGCATATAATATTTTTTTTATATCTTCAACAGTTTTTGGGTTATTTGCCAAAAATTGCAATTTACCCCATGCTCTATCCTTAGTAAAGACGCCATGTTGTTCGACTTCGAACCTAGAAAACAAAAACCATATTACTTCAAGCACATCTTTAAGTAGTTACTACAACAGTAANATTTGATCAAAATCCAACCAGCCGTTTAGGATGACATGTGCTGAAAGACAGACAGACAGGGAAAGATGAAGGAGGCAATTCCTATATACCCTCCAAACTTCTGTGGGGTATAAAAACATAAGAAGTCATACCCAAGTATGATTCAGGCCAAGCTTGGTTTCATTTGGCCCAGTGATTTAAGAGATTTATGAAAAAAAAGTTATGTCAGACGGACTGAAGTAATAACAAAGAGAAATTAAAATTCAATTAACTAGAGGCTCATAGACTGAGCAAGATTGTCCACCAAAAAATGTTTTCTCAAAGGATCCAATGTTAAACGGTGTTCCTTGCTGGCTGTTATGTTTAGTCCTTGTAACTTTCCAACATCATTCCAATATAGTTTAATGAAAATGGCTTCAACAGCTTAAGAGCAGATGATAAAAATCATGTTTTTCCAATAGGGTCAAATGTAAGCTATGTTCTACACTTTATTAGATCCAACAAAATAAGCAATTATTGTAAAAGGCCATCTTTCATGTAAAGTTTAATTGAATTTGCTTCATGGATTTCAGAGGGGATAATCAAAATATTTCCCTACAGGCCCAATGTTAAACTATGTTCAGCACTGGATGCCATGTTTTAGTCAAAGAGGAACAAAATGGTCAAGAAAATGCGTCTATCATGGAGACACGGATGTCCCGCTGACAAATTTATCGCAATAGATTACCTAAGCCAATCATGCATAAAAATTAGTTCATGGAATCATCAGGAAGTACCATTACATAATGATATGATGTGTAGTTGTTGAGAAAGGGATCGGCTAAAACACAAAAATTTACTGAAAGTCACCTTAGCGTAAAAATATTATCAAAGACACTTAATTGTCCTTGATTTTGATAGTAATTATCAAGTTGATTGATTTGATGCAACGCCATTGAGAAGCATGTTTAGTTGTTGAGAAATGGACTTAAATGCAAAATTTAACTAAAGTCGTTCAAACATAAAATATAGGTCAAAGCCCACCTAATTGTCAATGATTTTTGGTAGTAAGGCAATTAATTTGATGAATCATCATTGTGGTTTAATGCATAATTATTCAGAAATGGACTTAAATGCATCATTTAACAATAGTTACTCAAGCGTAAAATATAGGTCAAAGTCACCTCACTGTCACTATTTTGGGCAGTCCTCATTAAGGTAATTAATTTGATGAAACATCACATTGGTACAATGTGTAGTTACTATAGAAAAGGACTTAACATAAGTCACTTTAGCGTAAAATATAGGTCAATGCCACCTGACTGTCAATGTCTCGGGTGGTACTTGTCAACACATTTAATTTAATGAAACATCATATTGGTACAATGTATAATGTGTAGTTGTTGAGAAAAAGACTTAAACTCAAAATTCAACAACAATCACTCGAGCGCGAAACTTATCATAGGGACAGACGAGCGTACATACGGACGAAAAAGTGTAAATCTATATGTCCCTCTCCACAATCGTGGCTTCAGTGGTTTCAAGAGACCATGAAACAGACGAAAAATGGACGGAAAAGTAATGGTAATATCTCACACTGACCATTCAGGTCAGGTGAGCTAAAAATTCAACTCACCTCTACATCTGCATACTCTAGTTATTACCTTTGTCAAATTTTATTTTCCCATGAACGAATTGCTATACAAGACATCTCATCATTTATATTCTTCACACTAAATACCATATTGTTCCGACAACTGAAGCAAAGAAATCTTTGATGAAAATTTAGCCTCAAGTTGAATATCAAAGTATAGGCAAACTGGAAGTAGTAATAATTCTACAGACCTGGATGTCCCTTCTACAACACATCTTACTATTTTCAACGAGATGGGAGCAGTCAGAAACGACAGCAAATCCCCTTGCCTGCAGCAATTAAATTTCTCATCTCTGGCATTTTCTGGTAACTAATTTCCACACCAAAATGTCAAGGTACAACTAGAGAGAAAATGTCACAGCTGCCATTATCTGATGTTTTTCATGGTGTGTTTATATTCAAGTTTTGGATAAAATTTAGCTACTCCATTTGAGTCTGCAAGACACATATGATGCCCCCGCAGTTACATATAAAACATGGACATCTACTTTGTAGGCACTAGATAAGCAAATGTCAATAACTTAAACTCGCATATCTCACAAATTGATATTATCAATCAGGTGTTGCCCCGAATCGACCTCAAATGCCAAGTCCAACTTTATCCCACAATAAACACAAATTAAGCTCTAAATCTAAATTGTGACAATATGCACATTATCAGTCAATACCTGATCACTGTGTATGGTTAAATAAATAGTTTTGATATTGTGTTAAGAGTTAAAGGAATAACAGTTCCAGATCGCACATTTCAATAAAATGGCCAAGTTCAGCTACCCCTACCAATAACAAATTTTGGCAAAAATCTTAACCATTGCAATATGCATGTCTTCAATCCATGCCTAATCACTGTGCAAAGTAAAATGAAAGTAGCATAACATTGTGGCAGGAGTTGTCCGGAAAAACAGTACCAGATTGCACATTTCAATAAAATGGCCAATTTCAGCTACTCCTCACAATCACAAATTTTGGCCAAAATCTAAACCATGACAATATGCACATCTTCAAACGTTGCCTAATCACTGTGCAAAGTAAAATAAATGCATTTTTAATATTGTGGGAGGAGTTGTCCAGAATAACAGTTCAAGAATGCACATTTCGATAAAATGGGCAAGTTCAACTACCCCTCACAATCACAAATTTTGGCCAAAATCTTAACCATGACAATATGCACATATTAAATCCATGCTTAATCACTGTGCAAAGTAAAATAAATGCACATTTAATATTGTGGGAGAGTTGTCCAGAATAACAGTTCAAGAATGCACATTTCGATAAAATGGGCAAGTTCAACTACCCCCACAATCACAATTTTTTTCCAAATCTTAACCATGACAATATGCACATCTTCAATCCACGCTTAATCACTAAGCAATGTAAAATAAATGTAGCTTTAATATTGTGGGAGGTGTTGTCTGGAACAAAACATTCCCATGAAATGGTCCATTTCAACTACTCCTCACAATCACAAATTTTGGCCAAAATCTAAACCACAACAATATGCACATCTTCAATCCATGCCCAAGACACTATGCAAAGTAAAATAAATGTTGCATTAATATTGTGGGAGGAGTTATCTGGAATANAAAAATTTGTCTTGATGTTAAAAATCATTGACATTTATTTACTACGCAAAAGGTGTTTGTCGCACGTTTATGTTATGCTTTAATAACTTTTTCAATGATTGACAAATCATTCACGTGCTTTTTAGCTCTTTGACCACTGAAGCGCGATTGGCCAAAAAATAAAGATATATCCTTCCGCAACATGTTCGCGCATGCCAAATGACCAACAGCTGATAATTTCTAGTATCACTTGTTGCTGGTCGTCTTGCCTTTGATACAAGCTTTATGATGTAGTAGAGATCAAAGGAAACTCGCCCAAATTACCGATAAAGCAGATTATCAGAGATAACGACAGACGAGGGTATAGCAATATACCCCCAAAATTTTTTGTCATAGGGGCATTAATATAATTTCTGTTGCTCTAATTATAAATCGTAACCCTTAACACATTAACCCAAGTCTATCAATCAAATAGATGTAACTAAAGTATCCCCTGGAGCGACAACTCTTCAAGATATACCCACTGATGTACCATGTAGATGTAGTATCTCAAATATGAACCTTAATGAAAACTTAAACCATTGTCATTGAAGCATAAAATGTAGGTCAGACTGACCCAAGTATCATCTGAAGCAGATCACTCTCCAAGACGCATCCACTGACCAAAGATGATCGATGTGTCACATATGAACCTTGACACAAAATTAACCTGAGGTGGGACAACAGACTGACATTCGGAATGACACTTAGACAGAAGAGCAAGATGCTATATTCCCTCCCGCAACTCCATTGAACAAGGGGATAATTAAAGCCAACAAATCTCACTAAACATTTGGGTTATAGTTAAACAAGTCAATGTATTCCCAAACAGCAAGTAGATCTGCAAATAACTTGCACAATACACTTGATTATTTCCAAACTTAAGTTATACATCGATACAGGAGGGAAGACTAGAGCTGTCGCCGAATGGCAACCAATTATGCCCCGCTCATTGAACCCGAAACATTATGGCAAGTGCAAATTTAAGTGTGTGTTGACACAGTGCAAGTATGGACACAATGATAAGCCTCCCCTTTTTCCAAAATATATAAAAAGGTAGGTCTGATCATGAAAATCAATTCTATGGGTGCTAGGCAAGCTTCCTGTAAAGTTTCATCCATTTATAGGCACTTTGAATTTTCCCACCTTTCTCCAGTTTCCATGGCAATGGCAGCCATTTTGAAAATTCTGAGATTGAAATAATTTCCATGGGTGCTAGACATCCTTCTTGTAAAGTTTTATCAAATTTGAGGCACTTTGAATTTCCCGCCTTTTTTTCAGTTTCCATGGCAACCATGGCCATTTTGAATATTCCAAAAGATATGTGTGTGCACATCTACTTATTGTCAGTTAGATTCCTTTGAAGTAGTTGGAATTTGTTTGCAAACTTTCTAAAAAACATAAATAGTTGTGTTTTTCATTCGTACCGCCAGACGGACGAACGAACAAATGGACAGACAAGGGTAAAACAATATCCCCCGGACTTTTTGTCTCCGGGGCATAAAAAAGTTGAGTTATACATGTAGTTATATATCATAGTATATGCAAACAGGAAGCTGTTACACAATAAATGCACAAATTGCCTTAACACCTTGTCATTTCCAATCTTCTGACTACCATAGGACTCCAGCTGAAACAGTTCAATAAGTCTTTGGCAAAAACAAAAGCTGCTAGACAGATAAGAGAAAGTGAAAACTAATGGGCACCTGCATCATATAAAGGGCCATATTAAACTGGCAGAATAACTTTCAAGAAACTTTTTAAGATTTTCCACATTTTTATTGCAATGTTTGCTTCATTTAACAACATCATAAGTAACAGTTTCTCTTGATACATAGTAATATGACAATCCTCCCTTAAATCAAGTAACCCTGTTGTGCAATTAACAGAAATGTTGTTGAAAACAATATCTAGTGGCTTAAGTTACTAATGTATGTCTACTCTCTGGAAATGATATTATGTGTGATTTTAAGGTATTGCTAATAACAGCATTTTATGCGAGTTTAAGGGGGTAGACCTGGGGTAGGAGGAGATAACTCTGTTTTTCACTTTTTTATTACTTACACAAACAAATTGTCCTTTTCTATATTTGATATTACTGATTATTCGGCTTTTGTTTGGTTTTATGCATTTTAAACATTTTTTGAATATGGATTTCCTTTAAATGGCCATACAGCTCAATTAATTATTGCAGTTGGGGGTTAACATATGTGTTATGGTTTCATGTTCATTTACTCCATATACTTTGATAAAATAAATAGAATCATTACAATAGGTATTATCAAAATTTTAATATTGCACAGAAAATAAATATTAATTTTGTCATGAAAACAAATACCAAACATCCAGTTTTTTATAATGAGTGCATTTTACTCTACATTTTTAGCTAATTCAAATATGTAAAAGTTGGATTTCTTCAAAGGGAGGTAATTTATAGCACAGATTCAGCAATTTTATTGATTTTTTCCCACATTTATCTAAATTAAGAAAAAATGGGACGGTAGAATTTTCTAAAATTTTAACATATCTTACATATACTAGTTTTCTTTCTATTCTCAGTTTTTGGTGAAAATTAAACGACAGAATTTTTTACAAGACATGTTTAAAAGTTATCAAAATAGAGTAAAAATTTCAGCATATACTATTCAGAACACTCATATATTTCAGTTCAAACTAGTTTAATCTACTATCATCATTCATGCTTGTTTTCACACACGTCTAAACTACAGAATTTTGCATTTGAAACAATCTTAAATCAAAAACAATTTTAATTAGAGCCAATTTTATACACCACAATCAAGTCCTGAACGGACTAAATAATATGAGGAAATAGGGTATCTTTGATGACCACTAGACATAAAACGGGACAGTAAAAATCGTTGAGAATTGCTGAAAGTCGACATGAACATGTGTAGTTTTAATTCAAGTCACTCTTCATCATGTTTAAATCTATTTCCCTCAGGTCTCCAATATACCCTATCACCAATCAAATCTTTATTTAAGTACCTCTGACCACTCCCAATACAATTATTTCTGGAAAAGCCCAACTAAAAATCAAAATTAAATACTGCAATTGTAATGCATTTACACTTAATATTTATATAATACAACCATCTTAAAAAATGTTTTTTTTCTTTTTTTCTCCCTCTTCATGAAAAGATTTATGTTAAAGTGTAATATTTACTACATTTTATTCATCGGAAATTTGTAAAGTAAAATCTACCATTCAACCATTTAAAAGTGTCACAGTATATGATCAATCTAGACAAAATACCGAATAACAATGTGAATAGCCATTTCCAATATTTTTAATATTTTCGAATTTTCGATGTATCAAAATATTTCCTGTATTGATCTATGAACCCACCATCTATTCAATTTATCCACCTATGAATCTATCTCTTATCAGTAAATTGATTAAATTACATTGCACCCAATATGAAAAAAATCTTTCCTTGATCCCTGGGCCTGATCTTGTAGTCACAACTTAATAGCACAATAATTCATGGAAACAATGTACAAAATTGTCAATCTACTGTATTTTTTTACCATAAAATTGACTAAAATGTTTCATAATTTGTACTGTAAAGTACTTTTATTCGTGGACATCAATTTTCATGGATTTCATAAAGATAACTATTATATGGGTACTTAAATTGTGGTTTTGAATTCTATGCATTAGAACTCTTAGAAAAATACGTTTAGTGGGAACTTAATTTTGTTGGTTTGCAAACCACGAAATCCATGAATATTGGAACCCCACACACAATAGTACTTTCACAACATGTATCAGTTTTCACTAAATTCTGAACTAGGAAATTATTTTTTTTCCTCATATAATTTAATCAATTTGTGACTGACAATTGTTTTCTCTAAGATAAATTAACAGGAATTGTATGAGTCAGGGTGATATGATCCTGATGTTTGAATCAACCATAATTTTCTAGATCCTCTTCTTTTATCCATTCAAATACACTGAAAATAATTCGCCAACTGCCCCCTATTTTCCTCATAATGTCCCAAAACATATAAATAATGAAGTATGAAAAATTTCAATACATTTTAATTTTTTTTTTCGTGTCTATTATGCAGAAATACATGTAATACAAGAGTTAATTTAATGAATAATCAGGAGTTCAGTTTCCCGCCAAATTTTATACTGATAAAATGTCAAAAAACAAACTCATGTAGCTATTGACTTTTTCACTAGTTGTGTTTATTTTTTGTTTTTCTATCTAACTATCTCAGCTTCGGAACATTTACTTATTGAAAAAGTTGGATTTATATCTCTTTAAAATGAATGACTTGATGAAATATTTTGATACATTACATAATAGAAGACAAAGAATTTCCATTAAGTTTCAAAATAGGAAAAAATGCTTTTCTCAACTCATGAGATTACCACTAGCTCATTTATCATTAAAGACCCACTTGATAAAATAAATTTATTTATAACAGTGTGTTTTGCACAATAACACAATGATTGTATATTAACAATGTTTCTTACACTTAATGCATAACAAACTTCTCAAATGAAATATAGTTTATCAAATAATATGTGAAGAGAAATCAGTGTTTAATTTATGTTCATCAATATTTACAATTCTGAATATATACAATTTGTCAGCATTCTTGTATGAAATAAGGAGAAAAAAATGCAATATTTACATCTGTATGAATTCTGACATACACCACTGTGTATCAATAAATAATTTTCACATTTCTTTTTACATCAAGTGAATTATTGTTTAAATTATGTACAAATTTCCTCAGTAATTACAATAAATAATTCTTTGAACACATATCTTACTTTCTTAGTACTTTTTTTATTTATCTAATTAAGATATACTAATCCTAATAAAAGTATCCAATTTTACCTTACCAAGAGATAAAGAGACAGATTGACAAACCCTGTGTATTTTTTTTTCCACACAACATTAAGAATAAAATACACATTACTTAATCCAGACATGATTTATCATTTTTGTTATTTTGGAAGACAAAGAGGAAACTGAAAGACCAGTACTGTGATAGACATGAAAGGAATTACACACAACTCATTTGAATTTACAGCAGAAATTGTGCATAAAATTAGGAGGTACAAAAATACAACATGTTATGAATTATAAAACACAAGACGTTTGAAAAACAGTTAGAGAGTAAATGCAATGTCCATTGTGAATGCATCTTATACCTGAGACAAATAAAGAAGTTCTTGATCTCAAAATCTTCCCCCAAAACAAACTTAATTGATAAAGAATCTTAATGTGATTGAATGCTTTATACATGATTTGATGCAAGGCTGGCCAACAAATTTTGATCCTAAACATCATTAGTTTTTTTATCAGTTTTTTTGAAGAACTGGAAAACAGGAGATAATTTAAGACATTTTTTAAGAACTCAAAAACACGAGGTAAATTATGACAGTGACCAAAACAAGGATGGAAAGATGAAGTCTGCCTAATTATAGCATGTGGCCTCTTTATCACATATGATCACAAAAACCTTATGACCTGCATTCTGAGATGCATGCATATGCAAGGCAAGATGATCCCACAATGCCCGGTAACTGAGACAAACTTAAAATTTATAATTAGGCCTTAACTGAATTTGCGAAAGTGGAACATGTTTACAAATTTTGATAGAGAAACCCTGCAAAACAGTACAGATCTATCATATGCATATTTCACAAACTTGTGAGAAGGACTAAAGAAATGGGATTATTAAAGATGGTGTCAAAAAACATACAGGGTTGATATGCAATAAGTAAGTATGTCAACAAGTTTCCTATTTTCATTTGATGTGGCCAACTCAAGTTAAAAGAATGGAAATATGGTCAAAGGTTCTTAATACCAATACTGCCAAGACTTAAACACCATTTTTTGTTACTCCCTGTCAGACTTGTTAAATTTTTGTTTTTTCCCTAAATCAACTATATGTGTCTTTTTTTCCCTCTAAATGTATTTCAAGCTAATGTACATTAAAACAAAGCAATTTTACACAGTAAAACAGATATATCATGAAGAAAAAAAAAGTTCATGTGGCACACAATAAGAAGATAGGACCTTAGAGAGAGAAAAAAAAACACATGTTCAAATTTCTACTAAAATATATATGCCCCAATGACGTAGGATACCCTGAACACTTTTTAATATAATATCATAGAACTGAAGCAAAAAATTTATCAAATACATCCTCAGGATTTATAATCTGTCATGATTTCTTCACACTTCTATTCCAATGAAAACTCAAAAATGTCTTACAAACACTATACTCCTCAGTCTCACATCTAGCAAACTTCTCATTCTTATATACAATAAACCTGTAATTCTTGCATAAACCAACCTTTTGAGCCCATATACACATAACTTCACACTATCAACTTTTATTGTAACATTCTAGACTGTCTTTTGCTCGACTTATTGACTTTTCAGTATGCATTTCAGGCCGATATATCCTATACTTCTCATTCTCAAACTCACAAACTGTCGACTTGCACTTTTAGTCTTACATACATAAAAACTTCTCACATAAATAACAACTTGTCAGTCTCACATTATCAACAGTTATACTTAATAAGCACTTACATAGCACAATGCAAAAAATGTATCACAATTTCAAACTCTAAAGCACCATTAAAGTTACGAATGTTTCATTCACCTTTTTCAGAAGATTCCTTCTCCTCTTTGTGTTTCTTATGCTTCTTCTTCTTATGTTTGTGTTTATGTTTTTTATTCTTTTTATGCTTTTTCTCCTTTTTGTGTTTTTTATGTTTCTTCTCGTCTTTATCACTTTTCTTCTCGTCGTCACCATGACTACCACTGGATGCATCACCGTCTGACTCGCCATCAGAATCAGTATGTTCATTATAATCGGGCACGAATGCGGATTCATCAACAACTGACTCTTTCCTTTCATACTTTTTCTTTTTTATAGTCTGTTTCTCTGCCTCATCTTTCATTTCTGAGCTATCCTCCTTCTGTCCATTTGGAACATTTTTTTCACTGGATTTATCATCACCATTAGCAATACCTTCTTTTTCTACAGTTTTCACTTTTTCACTACTTCTTTCTTTATTTACATTTTCGAGTGATTTACTTTTCAGTTTTTCCTTCTTTTCTCGGTCTTTTTCAGGAGATCTATCCCGTTCTGATACCTTATGTCTAGGTTTTTCTGATTTTTCGTCAATGGACAGTTTACGTTTATCAGTCTTTTCACTTAACTTATCTGACTTGTCAACAACTGATGTTTTATGCCTATCAGATTTTTCGGATTCTGAAACTCGTCTTTGAGTTGTTTCAGTTTTATATCTTTTACCAACATCAAGGTCCTTTTTCTTGTCAGAGGAAATTGTTATTTGCATTGAACTTTCACGACTTCTTACTCTACGATTTTCCTCCTCTTCCCTTGACTTTTGATTTTGTTTGTCGCCATCCATGTACACTCTTCGTTGTTGCCTAACGGGAGATTTCCTACCGAGATCATTCTTGACCGGTGATTTCTGAAGATTACTTTCAGTTTGTCGAACTGGAGACTTCTGCAATCTATCATGTACAGACACTTTTTTCTGTGGATGAGCGGGTACTACTGCCGAGGCTACAGTAGCAGGTTTAGGCTGTTTCTGTGTAATAGCTTTCTCAGCACTTTCAATTACAGATCTGTAATAAAAAATAGTTCCAGTATTAGATAGTATGTAGTTAAAATGCAAAATATAGAAGAACAATAAAGAGAAATGACTCTTTAATTTTGCATCTTAATTTATATTAAACTCTATAGCATCAATCATCTTGTACTTTTAACAAAATTTTTTAAATATTTTTTGTGTAAACTACCGTAAATTGGGATATTTTAGTAGTTTTGTGCTAAAATGTGCATGTTTTATTTTGATGTGTTTAATTTTGGTGCTTTAGTATAACAGCTGTGTTTTATTTTGTTGCTATATTTGATAAATAACAGGAAAAATGTAGAAGAAACAGTTCATGTCCATTTCATGTGTAAATTTTACTGCAGCTTTGATAGAGATCAAAAGAAAAGCTACCCCGTCTAGGGTTACATTAGACAACTAGTCCTTGGTAAATAGTTTTTATTCATTTCAATTGAAGTACAATATACATATATTGATTATTTCAAAGTTGTACTTAGAATACTTACCAATATTTTTAGCAAATTTCAAATTTATGTTTGGAGTTTCTAATATTAGAGCATTATAAATTTCGGTGTGTTTAGCCCTTTGAAGGTAGGCGCCAAATACACCAAATTAAACTACATCCAAATTTTCCCAATTTACAATATGGCATACATGTAGTTCTTCCCTTTGGAACAAATATTTAATGACATTGAAATACAATATTAATACAGGTTTGGGTATCAATAACCCTACCACTGGCTTTTTCTCTTGCCAGTATGCAGTAATAAGTCTGAGTGTCCCAGGTTCCTATCCTTTGTTTATGTTTGTCTTTTATCTGTGTTTTTCTTGTGCAGTTCTTTGGTGGATTGTGGCATTTAATTTGAATTTTCAGCCATTGTAATTGTTTTTGTGCTCTCTGTTATTTATTAATGTTCTGATGGAAAAAAGTTGTAATATTAGATTTGTTCTTTGGAACAATTCATATTATCAGTCTTATTCTGTAACAGATGAAACTTCTTATTGGGTTTCTGTAACAGACTGTGGTAATATAACAATTTGGGTTTATTTCATAGAAATCTGTCATAAGTTTCACTCCTCATTTAAAACTGTAAATTGTTTAATAATCATTTGTTACTATCTCACTGACACTTACTTCATATTCCATTTCATTCCATTTTAATTGAACAACAATAAGTTATTTTCCACATACCTTGGTAAAGGCTTTTTCTCAACTTTCTTATTGAGTTTCTCTCTGAGATCGGGCGACTTCTCTTCATTATAATCATCCCGTTCCCACTTTGATAATTCAGGCAGAGATAACATTAGCTGATCTTCATCTTTAGCTTTATTGTCATTTTGATCAGCTTCTTTTTCATCACCAGAATCTGGTTTCAAACGCTTAGCGGGACTTTCATCATCTTTTTCATCTATTTCTGACACTCTCTTTTTCTTTCTTATTTTTGCTTTGTCCATATCAGATGCAGAATCACTTTGAGAGGCATCAACATCAACTAATTTCTTAACTTTTTTCACCTTTTTAGTGACCTTGACCTTTTTTGAAGGTGAAGGAGGTTCACTGGAGACAGCTGCTGGTTCCTTCTTAATATCTTTTGAATTATCATTCACTTCTTCTTGCTTACCACCTTTCCCATTGTTTTGAAGAGAATCTTTCTTTTCCTCTTGTACTTCAGTTTCCATGGGTTCTACCTTAACCTCTTTTTCTATCTTATCCTCTTTTTCAATTTTGTCCAATACCTTAGCCTCCTTTTCAACTTTGTTAGAAGCTTCATCCTCTTCGACAGTTTTTTGAGAGACCTTTGGTTTTTCTGAGTCCTTAAATTCAGGCAAGACCAGCTGAGTTTTTATTTCTAGCAAGTTTGAATTTTTTCGCATTGCGTAGACATTTTCCTTCGGAGGCACAGCACTAATATTATCTGTTGTTGCAATAGTTTTCAGAGCTCCTGTTCTATTTATAGCTTGCAATGCAACATTACTAGTTTCAGCCTCTTTTTTCACAACTTTGGGCTTTCCGAGTTTCACAGGGGATTTCCCAGCAGCACCTGGCTTAGTTTTCAATCTCAAAGCTATAGATTCCTTTTTGACAACTTTTCCCTCTTCTTTACTTTTCACTTTAACCACTTTCTTAACCACTTTCTTTTCTGGAGGTTTTTGTTCAGTTTCTTTGGGTTTTTCAATTTTTCCCTCCCCCTTTTCATCTGGCTTTTTAGTTTTATTCTCCTTATCTTTAGTTGTTTTTTCCTCCTTTCCTTTTGTTTTCTCTTCACCTCTCTTTGATTTTTCGTCCTCCCTCTTTGGTTTAGATTTAGATTTATCATTCGTTTTTTTGTCTTTATTTTTTGAAGATTTATCGTCTTTTCTATCTTTATATTTGTCATTACGCTTAGATCTTGGTGACCTTGACCTTGACTTCTTTCTATAAACACCTTTACGTGGATCATAATACATTCCCCTTTCAAGCTGTCCAGCAGGTGGGGGAGGAGGGGGTGGTAATCCAAACCTAGCTAAATAATCCTGGAAAATTTCTTCATATATTCTTTTGTCAAACCTACAAGTACAAAATGATAATCAAATAATAGACTGAATATTTCATCATCTTCTTGATTCAAGTCAAAGAAGAACAGGGCATCACTACAAAACTTTGATGGCTGAAGCATCCAAGCGACCGATGAAAACAGTTTGATATACTAAAGGCAAATGATGTTTAAACTTGAACAAAGGGACAACACAAAAGGTTCTAGATATCAATTTCTCCAATTTCTGGCAAATTTAAACCCTCCTGAGTGATTAGTTATCGAAATAATAATCAACATGTGTGTAATTTGATCAAAGTTGGCGACTGGTCAATCATGTAAATGTCTTGTGTCAGTTTCTAAAAACAGTGCAACCGGATGTTGATGGAATTAACACCTGCATCATTGTCTAGCGAAATGGTTTTGCATTTTTATAACTAAATAACTCAATCTATTGATAATATGATATTTTTATCAAAAATATTATACTCAACTCCCCTTTCAATGAATGGCACAATGATACACATAGCAACAATGATAGCAACAAAATAGCAGCACATTTGAGACTGGAGACTACGGAGCTCGCTTTACTTCAAATAAATCGAGTAGGAATTAGAGAAACAATCTACAACATTGTTTTCCAGTTTATTACGATAATTTCTCAAATCTTGATAGTTAAATTTTCAAATTTTACAGTTCTCGGGTAAACCTCGAACTTTTAAATGTGAAAATTTAACTATCTCGATGTGAGAAATATACGTAATTAACTGGAAACAATGTTAGAGACTATATGTTATAAACAAGTAAAAGCCATCTTGCAATAAGTTCTCTGTAAGCAATATGTCATACATTATGTTGCAATGATTACCGTAATAATTTCATACTCTGGTAACTTATTTATGATTTTTGAAGAATATGTACTGGACCACCATACTTCATTTCAGTTTATCTTTATTGTTGCCCATCAGATGATAAAAATTTTAATGTCTGCCCTTTATCACGAACATGTCTGTCCAATAATTCTACAATAGTTTCAGGTATAGGGCTGGACAGAATTCTTAAAAATGCATCTTTGTTTCAAAAACAAAGTTCAAAAACTAATATTTTTGGCATGAATTATTATATTAAAGAAGAAAATCAAAGATCTGCAAAAACACTTCCTGTCTCAAAAACTGTAGATTTGACCCAGACAAATGATGTACCCATTTGGCATCTGCCTGCCTACCTCCCATTTACACCATTTGAATATCGAAGGAAAATCCTGTTTAACTCTGTCAGTTATTTCATAAAAAAAGAACGTTAAGGTTTCAATATGTTCTTTTTAAATAATTCTGAAATAGAGCAAGTTTAGCCAAGTTTTCATGTGATATCAGAAAGTGATGGAGGAAATATAATTTTTTTTTTTTTTTTTTGGAACATACCATAAAGAACTTTTTATGTTATGATGAGAAATTTTTGTCTATGATTTCTATTAGGCTAAATCTACTGTAAATATCTTTAATCTTCAGCACTGTAATAGTGAAAACAACAGCTGTTGCTGAATGGCAGCCAGTTATACCCCCGCTCATTCGACTCTGAATCAATATGGTAAGTGCAAATTTAAGTGTGTTTGGATACAATACATGTGTGGACACAGTACAAGAATGGACACAATACCAGCACTCACACAGTTGCAGAGAAAAATCAGATGAAAATAATGTGTAAAGGCTGGTCAGAAAGATGGAAAGGCAATAAGTCGGTAAAAAGGATGTAGTATATCAATATCACAGAAGAGGGGATAAGTAGTAAAATACCTCGCACTGTTAGATGCCAAATATCAAGTGGCTGTAATGTGCGGTTGCAAAGAAATTTTGAAAAAAAGCCCAATCAGAAAATGAAAAAGTAAAAACACACAAGGGTGGTAAACAGAAAGTGGTGGCGCAGTATAGAACCTCATACTGAAGCATCACACCAATTATCAAGAGGCTATCATGTGCAGTGGCTTAGAAAAGTGTGACGAAAAAGTTCAATTTGGAAAATGAAAAGAAAACAAGAGTGGACCCCAATAGATGTCTCGCCCATCCCTGCTTGGTTGCTAAACTAGTTTTGTACTACTCAAAAGCACCCTACAAGCCAAATATCATTACCATACCTCTTACAGTAATTGACCTATAGCTTGTATTAATCGAGAAACAGACTTATCCTGAGTTCCTATCGCTATCTATGTGTCTTTTGTCATTTTATTGTTTTTCTTGTGCAGTTCCCTGGTTGATTGTGACATGTGATTGTAATGTTGGTCCATTGTAAGTGTTTCCTGTTATCTTCCCTTCATTAATTTAAGCAAAAAACTTAACCTGGGCACTGGACCACGAAATATAGGTAAAGGTTACATGATTTTGAGTCTACTTGATAGGGTATACTGAGGGTACATAACTTAATTTGTCAGTTGGTAATGAGTCTGGACCTGGCATGTCAGTTAACTGCTAGTAGTCTTTTGTGATTTCATGTTTATGTCCGTATATTTAGTTCTTTCTGTTTAATTTTTCACAACTGACTCAGTCCTGTTGCTAACTGAATTTTACTGTTGTTACTACTGTATTTTTATTTATCACATTGGCTGGGGGAAGGTTTGGGCCCAATAAAACTAGTTTAACCCCGCTGCGGCAGGTTTGCGCCTGTCCTAAGTCAGGAAATTTATTAAGCCTTTGTGCGTCTTGTCTGCTTTCTAGTTAAGTTTACTTTATGTCTATAGGAGTCTAGGATGATGTTTATTTCACTGAACTTGATTACTCTTTATTTAGGGGCCGACTCAAACCTGCCGTTGGGTGTGGGGTTTCCTCACCGTTCATTGAAGATCTTATGTAGGCTTTGAGTTGTTATTACTCCCCTTTGGGTCATTGTCTCTTTGACACATTCCCCGTTTCCCTTCTTTTTTCAATTCCCTGTAAGCAACCTATGGACCAAATATAAAGATCCTATATCAAAGTGTTCTCTAAAAAAACTTGAGTTTATGCTGCCGCCGTCATACTTTGCACGCATACGTCTGGCTTTCCGTGACTTTCGTCACGGGTGAGACAAAAAATTCACTAAGTCCTAAAACAAGAATTGGTGCTTTGATATGACGGAATAAAGGGCTACGCCGAGCGCAGCATGATACGACCACAGCATGTTGAATACTGAAATTTGAACATGAGTGCAATTCAAATGAATGAGGACACAGTTAAGAGCTTGATACAGTAATTAAATGGACACAATAAAGAGCTTGAATCAGTTGCAATTTTGGCCCTTTTAACCCCTTGTAGCTCGAAAACAGTAAGAGCAACGTAAAATCCGCTGCCATACTGCTGAAAGCTTACATCAAGAGGAATCCAAAGAAACATGAGGTTGCACGCGTTGTCGTGCTAGGTATACCCCCACTTGTTGAAATAAATCATCCAAGCAGTAGCTGAGAAAAGTGTGACGAAAATTTTCACTATGTTCAATAAAGGGAAAAATGACAAAGTCCCACCAAACAGGAAGTTGATATAGTAAGGCGACCAAAATGGGAGACGACACATTCCCCTTATACATAAAGTCAAATACCAAATTTGAAATAAATAGGCCCAGCAGTTGCTGAGAGAAGTGCGACAAAAATTTTCACTATGTTCAATAAAGGGAATAAAGGGCTACGCCGAGCACAGCATGATACAAACGCAGCATGTCATCCACTGAAATTTGAAAAAGTGTAATTTAAAGTGAGTATGGACATAGGAAAGAGCTTGACACAATAATTAGATGGACGCAATAAGGAGACTGACCAAGTAATTAGCTGGACACAAACTAGGGAAAATAAAAATTAGCCATTATGACTCCTTATGATTCCTCTTTGACCCTCTATAGCTCAGAAAC
>MJUU01051538.1:48588-67200 GCA_002080025.1 Modiolus philippinarum | reverse complement strand
ACACTGGACCTTAACTTTACTGCTGCATGTATATCTTCAAACATTAACAGAGTGTCATGTTTGAAAACCAACACACCATAAAAGAGGGGTTCTGCTTACAATGACAGGTAAACACAAAAATATTCGAAGACCAATTATCTCCCCTTGATTATACTAGACTTGAAGAAAATTGCTGCATGTACATCTTCAGACAGAGGTAAAACTTCAATGAAATCAAGCAAATCATAATATACATCTTCAGAAAGTGTAAAATACTAATGGTGCATTACGTGATACCCCGCCACGTTTCACAAAATTTCTAAATTTAAAGGGGCATAACTCCAGAACTATGTGTGCCACTGAACCCAAAATTAAACTTGGCCTGTGATTTGTGGTAAACAGTTTACATACCAAGTTTTTAGACAGTATGTTATTTCATTCACAAGTGATGAGTACAAAACCCTAAAACCTGAACAAATTTCAAAGTTTCAAGGGGCATAACTCCAGAACCCCTTGGACCTCTGAACCCAAAATCGAACTTCACCTGAGTTTTCTGGTAAACAACTCACATACCAAGTTTGAAGACCTTGTGTTATTTCCTTCACAAGTTATCAGTCGGAAACCCTAAAATTCACAAATTTCAAAGTTTCAAGGGGCATAACTCCAGAACCTCTTGGACATTTGAACCCCAAATCGAACTTGACCTGAGTTTTGTGGTAAACAACTTGGCACACTAAGTTTGAAGACCTTGTGTTATTTCATTCGCAAGTTATCAGTCAGAAACCTTTGGGGGATGGACAGACAGACAGACGGTTGGGCGGACACACGACCGAGGGCATCACATAAAACCTCGCCACTTTGTGTGGAGGGGTATAACAATGTTTTGATATAGTTTCATGAAATCTTGCAAATCATATACACATTAATACACACAAAAATAACAGATGAGTGCAGTTTTTGGCCATGTAGCAATTTCAATTACAAATTGCATTAGCCTTTAAATTTTGCAGCCCCATTTTTCAAATTCCATCTCTAATCTTTTAAAGTGTACTCTTTATAAAATAATAATTTTAAAGAGTCTAATTGTTATCCTCTTTACTCTTCTGACCTATCAGACCTTTTGCCTTCCATAATTTACTAACTGAAAAAAAATTCTCTCTTCTGCCTTTTACAACTCAGAAAAGTAGCTTACATTTGCCCCTCTGTAGATATTTTGCTCTTTTTCAATTTTGGACTAAACATACCTGGATCTTGATCTAGTTCTTCTTTTTCTTGGGCTCACTGAACGTGACTTCTTCTTATGTTCCTTGTCAAGTGGTCTAGTATAGTCATCTAATGGACTGAAAAGTGAAGAAAATGTTTTATCATCTCGGTAAACCTCAAACCTTAAAATGTGGGAAATTTAAATATCTCGATTTGAGAAATATTCATAGTAAACTTGAAACAATGTTAGAGACTTTATATCTACACTTTCACTCATGCTTTGTTTTTAAATTCTGTAAGAGTTGTTATTGTTATCATTTTAATGCCTTCTTCTTAAAAGTGTTATTTCCAGCAATGTACAATGTAAGCTTTTTTGGCATGTAATCCTAGGATTATCTACAAGTGAAGTGAAATTTGGCATTTGTGAAATTACCATTTATACAGTATTCCAATGTTCTCTTTCCTTGCAATCAGGCTTGAACTGATTTAGAAGTAAACAAACAATCTCAACACTCAAGTGAAGCATGCTAATTAAAACACAACTGAGGCAGTCACTTGAATAATAAATGGACACATAGTTTGTTACTTACTTTGGTTTTCCCAGAAGTCTTTGCTTTGTTCTATAAAACTCCTGTTCAGTAAGAGGTTTACTGACTTGAGGAGGTATAAACCCAGGAGGTACAGAAAATGGTGGAGGTGGAGGCACTAGACTAGGAGGGTACAACAGTGGTGGTCTGTATCCAGGTGGAGGTAAAGCTGTATTTGGTAAAGACACTGAAACAAAAATAAATATGCATGGAAATGTACATAACATTTCAAATACATTACAAAATTTATTTCAAAGAATTTATTTCTTTTAATATGTGACTTATAATTGATTTAAATCACTGACATTACATTATTTGTCATACATGTATCAACCAATCATAATATCATGGTTTACATTTCTCTACAATTTTCAGTAATCAATAAATTACTCAAACTTTCATGGCCATCTCAAGATAGCCTCCTGCACTGAGATCAAAAGTATTTTTTTTCTAAACTTTGTACAATACTACAATGTACAACATATACATGATAGATTTTGCAAATAGACTGCATATTTTAAATAGTGTTTCAACAAAAAAGTTTAAGGTATTTTATCACATTTTCTTTGAAAGTCCTATGGCACTTTCCTAGCAATTTGAGATAATTGTTGAGAGTGGTTTAGTTTTTTGTTGTTGTAAATTAATGTTCAGGGATGTGATTTGGTTATCGGAAGTCCTGCGGAAAAAAACAGAAATAACCAGAAGTCAGAAGTTCAACATAATATAATACGAAAACGGATAAGAAACAACCTGATCTGCAGAAATCCATGATTCCGGGGAAATATCACATCCCTGAATGTTTCAAATTCTATTCATTTTGATTTACTTGTCTCACTAGTCTATCTGTTAGAGATTGAGAAAATTTCTCCTAGGTATGTTATTCATCTTCCTGTTAAATTTTCCCCACTGATACTTTGAATTCTGAAGGAAAATGCTTCACACTTGTCATGTTTCTAAAAGTATTGAATACTATCAAGGTTTATTTCCTTATTATCAAAGCATTCAATCATAAACTCTGGACACAGGATATGTCTCGCCCACCCCTTGCATCACCTAAATTTGCACATTGATTTACTGCAGCAGCCATGAAAATAAATTATAATTCTTCATCTGTGTTAACAATTTCCTTAAAAAGAATGATGTGATCACTCATGCATGACTGAGAGGCCAGGGCCGCAATCTGGGCATGAAATCGGTATGTACTCCTCAAGATGCGACTGCACGTGAAATATCAAGTGGCCAGGACTACTGGTATAGCTGTACAAACTGCTTGCTAAAAACTTACCGATTGTTCATGCATGACTAAGGGGCCAGGGCAACCACCTGGGTGTGGAATCAGTATGTACTCCTCAAGATGCAACTGCATGTCAAATATCAAGAGCCTAAGACTACTGGTATAGGCTGTACAAACTGCTTGCTAAAAACTTAGTGATTGTTCATGCATGACTAAGGGGCCAGAGCCATAAACTAAGTAGGGATTTGAGTTGTACCCAAAAGGATGCAACTGCACATCAAATACTATGGACCTACAACTAACATAAGCTTTTTAATTCACAATAGTTAGCAATTGTTGATGCCGCTACGCCGCCAACGGAAACACTATCTCTAAGTCTTGCCTCTGCGACGAAAGTCGCGGACGAGTCAATTATTTAGGAAAATATGGCCGAAGAAATAAACTATCATTTCTATCAATACAGGGTTTATATGGTATTCATGCTTGTTTGAGATATGATTCTAATTTGCTCCATATCAAGTATTTAATCATACATGATAATGCAAACCTATATATATTAATTTTATAAATGATTTTCTTAGAATACTTGCTTATGAGTTTACATGTTAATTTTTACAGAAAGTTCAGAGTCGTCTTTAAAATTTACCTGGTGGACCTGGAGGTCTGTACCCTGTTGTACCAAGTGATGGTATGGGTGCATGTGGTGTATAGCTCTCAGTAGGTTTAGATTCTGGAGGTCTGTAAATAGAATGAGGCTTTATTTGTTTATTTGTCATATACATTTTTATATACTGTAAACCATCTTACTTTCGAGAAGAATTGATTTCATGTTTCCTCCCTCCTAGTCCATTTCACAGCAACTAATTTTCAATATATTTTCTCTTACCGCTCATGCATTTGCATTAAAGTAAGAAATATTCTCCATGATTATTTTTTAGATATTTTCATGCTACAAAGATCACTAAAATAAATTGCTCATAAAAATTAGTTGATTTACAGTATATAATTAATAATTTTTCCTGTGTAGACATAGCCTATTCAAGACAACAAGATGTGGTTTGTTTCCATTGATTTATTCACTTCTTTTTATCTTTTTTGGGGCCATTTAGGGCTTGCTATATGGTGTGAGGTTCCTCACTGTGTTGAAGACTGTACGGTTACCCCTAGATGCTTTGTTTTAGGTTGTTTTAACCTGGAGATGGGATGTTCTTTTGCATACTCATGCAAAGTATAAAAGTATCACATAAATGGCCTAAAATTTTTAAAATACATGTAACTGTTTAAAATGTGTAGAAAAATAATTGTGTCATACAGAATGACTTGTTTACACAGTAATGTATACAAAATAAAAGAAAATGTGTCCATGGGACACGGATGCCTCATGCCAGAAAGATATCAGCAAATAGGAAGTAGATGTGTGACGATTCATCATACCAAAGCTTCAAGCCAAATATCAAATCATTCCTTCATACACAAGCTGAGAAATCCTTGACTAAAATTTTGGACCTAAGTATGTATGTACATGCACACGAACTATGGTAAAACTTAATGCCTCTGTCGTCTAATGGCAGGGGCATAAAAATGTACTTAATATGTTGGTATAAATTGAAAGGTCTTATTAGACATGTGAAACATAAAAGCTCTATCACATGTCATTCAAAAGATAATCAGAGTGTTGAAATTCTTTGAAAATACATCAAATGCTGAGGTCAAGGTTGAAAGGTTAAATATTATATTACCATTTGCTAGGTCATACCCTAAATAGTACAAACATGAACAAATAAAAGCCATATAACTTAAAATTAGAAAGGTACATTTATATTAAGCGATATTCTAGAAAAAATTATCACCCGGGGGGGGGAACACCAGTTTTATTTTTTTCTCTTGGTCCTAGGGGTCAGCCTGATGTTGACTAATGGTAAAAATAATGTTTTTTTTCTATTGGTGGTGGGGTCTAAAATATATGGCGTTCCCCTCCTGGATGGTAGATTTAAATGGAATAGCCCTATGTATTTATGCTTTTTTCTTCAAATAAAGCGAATCTAATATGCCTCCCCCATCCATGAATGTTTGATTTCAAGGAGGAGCATAAATATATGGACTTAATTTATCATGAACTTTAGCTATAATACAACTATTTACCTGTAACTTGAAGATGATGATGTAACTGCTGGTGTTGTGTTTGTCTTCTCCGTTTCTGAAAAGCAGTAGGAAAGAAACTTAAACCTAAGGTGTCTGGAGAACATGCAAATATTTGTGCATTTTGTTTTTTACAATATATTTAAAAGAGTGAGTAGGAAAGGGTCTGATCCTTGAATCCCAAGAAAGTAACTCTAATATCTTGAATTCAAAAGAAAATAAATTTTTCAATCCAGGAGTCCCAAGAAATGTACAATGTAAATCAAGAATCCTGATAAAGGCTAATCCAGAATTTTCACTGAATAAAATGGCATAAAGTAATATACTTTTAAATAAATACTTCTTATAACAAAATCAAAAACTTTTTTTCAGCTCTGAATGTCAGTAATATTCAGAATTCTCCTGAACAAAAGATCCAGTATTATTCTGGATCATACTAGAAAATCAGTAGGATTCAGAATCCTACTAGTATAAATCAGGATATCTAAATTTCTCCTAAGGGAAATTGCAATTCCAATTTGTACTGGATTAAATCAAGTACAAATTTGAATTCTTATTTGTCCTGGTAGAAATTGGAATTCCAATTTGTACTGAATTAAATCCAGTACAAACTGAATTCTAATTTGTCCCAGTAGAAATTAGAATTCCAATTTGCACAAGGAGGATTCCGGATCCTACTGGATTCCAATTTGTAACTGTAACATATATGCAAGTAAAAAAAATTTTTTTTCTTCACTTGAACCTTTTGTCCAAAAAATAAAATTATCAACATATTTCAAATGTTAACATAATTCTTAACTGAAGTGAGATGAAACAGAAGCTGAAGACACCTGCCTATAATCAAACCAAGTAAACAACATGCAGAGCCATCACATCAGATTCACGCATTGTTATTCTGTATTAAAAGTTAAAATCTATAGATCCTGAAGTATTTACCTGTAGTGACTGCTTGTCTTCCACTTAAAACAGCAATTCCCTGAAAATTTAATAAAATATGTACAATTACTGAATGAGAAGTTTGTGATTTCTAATCAAAGCAAAACAAAACAAGAATGTGTGTCTAACGGACACAATGCCCCACCTCACACCTATTTCTAGCAATGCCATATTTCATGATCAGTGAAGCATGAAGTTGGTGGCATGGGTAAATATTTGTTGTTTTTTTTTATTCATACCCTAATGTATATTTATATAAAGTGTCACGATAATAGCATACATCCTTCACAGAAAAAAAACTTCAACCTAAGGGTAAAGCTCATACTATCCCCCTTTTTTCATGATCAGTGAAGCCTGAAGTTGGTAGCCAGGATAAAATTTTATTATGATTTTTGTTTAATTATACCCTTATGTGTATTTATACAAAGTTTCATGATAATAGCATACATCCTTCACAGTAAAAAAACTTCAACCTAAGGGTAAACCTCATACTACCCCCTTTTTTCAATGGTCAGTGAAGCATGAAGTTGGTAGCCAGGATTAAATTTTATTATGAATTTGTATAATTATACCCTAATGTGTATTTATACAAAGTTTCATGATAATAGCATACATCCTTCACAGAAAAAAAACTTCAACCTAATGGTAAACCTCATACTAACCCCCTTTTTTCCATGATCAGAGAGGCATGAAGTTGGTAGCCGGGATAAAATTTTTTTATGATTTTTGTTTAATTATACCCTAATGTGTATTTATACAAAGTTTCATGATCATAGCATACATCCTTCACAGAAAAAAAACTTCAACCTGAGGGTAAACCTGGCTTGGGACGGACGGACGGACACACCTGAACACTATATGCCCCCTACTATTGTAGGCGGGGCATCAAGATACATGTAAATTCTGTTTAAAATTTGTTTCAAAAATCTAATGTTTTTCCTATTTATATTCATCTCGCCATAATTTAAGCAACACCTAATATTTTCCGTGGCCAGCAATGTCATTGGACATGAATCCAATTGAAAACTTGTGGGATGGTATTGGTCGGAAAGGTTTTTGACTGAACTCATGCTTGTCAAAATATGTAGGAATTGTGTGCTGCAATGGTAACGGAGTGACAAAATATACCCCAGGCAACACTCCGTCGTTTAGTATGAGGAGCAGAGTAAATAAACTTTACCGGAAACGAGGTGGTTGTACTACATACTAATTTTGTAGCTTCGAATGTACCTCAAAAAAACATATTTGTTAAGTAAACGATCTTAGACTTATATTCAGAGACAATAAGTTGATTAGATTTAAGTCTAAAAGCAAACTTGTTTTTCACTTATTAAAGTTTAAGTTTACACTCTTGTTTTTCTGATTATGATTTTATCATTGGCTTACGAGACTGAGTTGTTGAATGGCTGGGAAAGAAGTTGTTTTAACTTAAGTTTTACAACTATTGTTCAATAAATTGCCAAATCAATGTATACAATTTATAGATATTTTAAATTCAGAATGAATTCTTTCAAAAATAAAGGATGTTGCTTAACTTACTGCAAGGTGTATATATTACAAATACATATATGTCCGGTATGTAAATGTATGCATTGTATATGTGTTTGAAAACTTTTACTTTTGACCATTGTTACTGTGTTTTGATTATCATATAGATGTCCTGAATTTACTCAATTAAGGGAGTACGAGTGTCAGAACTTTTGTAATTAGAATTAAAATTCTGACCTTTTGTTTTTAAGAGCACTACTAATGGAACAACTTGAGCAAAAAATTTTGAAAATCCATGTAGGAATTTTTTAGATATAAGACGTCAAAATTTTGGCGGGAAACGGATCTCTCTAGAGTTTTCCTTCAATTTGCATAAGATGTTTATAGGCCTTTAAATATATGAAATTATAATTGGCAGTTGATTAAATTTTATACACAGTCTATTTTATATATTTTAAAGTGACTAATGACAAAGAAAATGTGATCCATGTGCAAAAAATTCTAGCACTGTTTGAATGGATAAAACCCGATGATATAGAATGCTTTTGAAATCTGAGGCTCGTACTGCCTTAATTGTTCCAAAGATGTTTTTGATTTTTGGTTTAGTTTAAGAAAAGTTGTACTTCATGAAATACCTTGGGTACATCTTCTGCTGCTGAAGGTTTCTCGTCTTGCACTGGTGTCTCTGGCTCCTCTGCTGTCAGGTCTATTGGTTTCACACTGGAAGAACATCAAGACATGGTTGTCATCAGAAAACCATTCACATGCAAACAAGACAGTATTTAAAATTAATTNATCCAGTATTATTCTGGATCATACTAGAAAATCAGTAGGATTCAGAATCCTACTAGTATAAATCAGGATATCTAAATTTCTCCTAGGGGAAATTGCAATTCCAATTTATACTGGATTAAATCAATTACAAATTTGAATTCTTATTTGTGCTGGTAGAAATTGGAATTCCAATTTGTACTGGATTAAATCAAGTACAAATTTGGATTCTTCTTTGTCCTGGTAGAAATTGGAATTCCAATTTGTACTGAATTAAATCCAGTACAAATCTGAAATCTAATATGTCCCAGTAGAAATTAGAATTCCAATTTGCACAAGGAGGATTCCAGATCCTACTGGATTCCAATTTGTAATTGTAACATATATGCAAGTAAAAATTTTTTTTTTCACTTGAACCTTTTGTCCAAAAAATAAAATTATCAACATATTTCAAATGTTAACCTAATTCTTAACTGAAGTGAGATGAAACAGAAGCTGAAGACAGCTGCCTATAATCAAACCAAGTAAACAACATGCAAGAGCCATCACATCAGATTCACGCATTGTTATTCTGTATTAAAATTTAAAATCTATAGATCCTGAAGTATTTACCTGTAGTGACTGCTTGTCTTCCACTTAAAACAGCAATTCCCTGAAAATTTAATAAAATATGTACAATTACTGAATGAGAAGTTTGTGATTTCTAATCAAAGCAAAACAAAACAATAATATGTGTCTAACGGACACAATGCCCCACCTCACACCTATTTCTAGCACTGCCATATTTCATGATCAGTGAAGCATGAAGTTGGTGGCATGGGTAAATATTTGTTATGTTTTTTTTTATTCATACCCTAATGTATATTTATATGAAGTGTCACGATAATAGCATACATCCTTCACAGAAAAAAACTTCAACCTAAGGGTAAAGCTCATACTATCCCCCTTTTTTCATGATCAGTTAAGCATGAAGTTGGTAGCCAGGATAAATTTTTATTATGATTTTTGTTTAATTATACCCTAATGTGTATTTATACAAAGTGTATTTATACAAAGTTTCATGATGATAGCATACATCCTTCACAGTAAAAAAACTTCAACCTAAGGGTAAACCTCATACTACCCCCTTTTTTATACGACCGCAAAAAATTTTGAGGTCGTATATTGGTATGATACTGGCGGCGTCGTCGGCGTCGGCGTCTGTGGACACTTCGTTTCCGTGCGATAACTTAAGTTCTAGTTGAGCAATCCTTATGAAATTTTAACACAATGTTCCTTGGCACAAAAGGAAGGCTGGGATTGGTTTTGGGTATACTGGACCCGCCTGTTTTTAAGAAAGGGCCAAAAAGGGCCAAATTGGGTGTTTTCGTATATTGGACTGTAGAATATTTATTATTTATCGGATTTTGATGGGGTTTCTTTCATTGTACTCCTGAGAAAATTTCCAATCTGGAGTATGTCAACGGATTTCATGTCGCATGTACCATTCATGAAATAAATGGGCCCCTAAGGGGGCGAATATCAAAAATTTTATTTTTCTTATTTTTAGTCCGATTTTAATGCAGTTTTTTGCAATGGATTTCTTATGTAAAGCTAACTAGCACAGCACCATCAAATTTTTTATTCTTTTTTTTCCTTTCCGAGTAATTAGGTTCCAAAGGGGGCCAAAATTGCAAATGTTCAGATTACTTAAAATTATTATTTTTTATCGGATTTCGATGGGATTTTTTTCTTTGAATTCCTTTTATTGTAAGCTCTCAGTAGTATGCTAACAGATTTGGCATATCTCTTACCATTTCCGAGCTATAAGGGGTCAAAGGGGCCAAAATTGCTAATTTTCAAAATATGTAAAATATTTATTTTCCATCGGATTTCGATGGGAATTTTTTCTTTGGATTCCTCTTGTTGTTAGCTTTCAGTAGTATGCCAATAGATTTGGCGTATGTCTTAGCGTTTACGAGCTATAAGGGGTCAAAGGTACCAAAATTGCTATTTTTCAAAATATCTTAAATCTTTATTTTATAGGATTTTAATGGGATTTTTTACTTTAGATTCCTCTTTGATGTAAGCTTTCAGTAGTTTGTCAGCAGTTTTTGTGTAACTCTTTCAGTTTTTCATACCTTTATGGGATTTAAAGGGCTATTTTTTATGTTCCCCAGACCTACTTTGTGTCCAGCTAATTACTGTGTCTAGCTCCCTATTATGTTCATGTAATTACAATATTAAGCTCTTTACTGTGTCCACATTCACTTTAAATTACACTTGTTCAAATTTCAGTTGTCGACATGCTGCGGTCGTATCATGCTGTGCTCGGCGTAGCCCTTTATTCAATGATCAGTGAAGCATGAAGTTGGTAGCAAGGATTAAATTTTATTATGATTTTTGTATAATTATACCCTAATGTGTATTTATACAAAGTTTCATGATAATAGCATACATCCTTCACAGAAAAAAAACTTCAACCTAAGGGTAAACCTCATACTAACCCCCTTTTTTCCATGATCAGTGAGGCATGAAGTTGGTAGCCGGGATAAAATTTTTTTTAATGATTTTTGTTTAATTATACCCTAATGTGTATTTATACAAAGTTTTATGATAATAGCATACATCCTTCACAGAAAAAAAACTTCAACCTGAGGGTAAACCTGGCTTGGGACGGACGGACGGACACACCCGAACACTATATGCCCCCCTACTATCGTAGGCGGGGCATAAAGATACATGTAAATTCTGTTTAAAATTTGTTTCAAAAATCTAATGTTTTTCCTATTTTTTTTTATTCATCTCGCCATAATTTAAGCAACACCTAATATTTTCCTTGGCCAGCAATGTCATTGGACATGAATCCAATTGAAAACTTGTGGGATGGTATTGGTCGGAAAGGTTATTGACTGAACTCATGCTTGTCAAAATATGAAGGAATTACGTGCTGCAATCGTAACGGAGTGACAAAATATACCCCAGGCAACACTCCGTCGTTTAGTACGAGGGGCAGAGTAAATAAACTTTACCGGAAAAGAGGTGGTTGCACTACATACTAATTTTGTAGCTTCGAATATACCTCAAAAAAACATATTTGTTAAATAAAGGATCATAGACTTATATTCAGAGACAATAAGTTGATTAGATTTAAGTCTAAAAGCAAACTTGTTTTTCACTTATTAAAGTTTAAGTTTACACTCTTGTTTTTCTGATTATGATTTTATCATTGCCTCACGAGACTGAGTTGTTGAATGGCTGGGAAAGAAGTTGTTTTAACTTAAGTTTTACAATTATTGTTCAATAAATTGCCAAATCAATGTATACGATTTATAGATATTTTAAATTCAGAATGAATTCTTTCAAAAATAAAGGATGTGCTTAACTTACTGCAAGGTGTATATATTACAAATACATATATGTCCGGTATTAAATGTATGCATTGTATATGTGTTTGAAAACTTTTACTTTTGACCATTATTACTGTGTTTTGATTATCATATAGATGTCCTGAATTTACTCAATTAATTGTTCTAAAGATGTTTTTGATTTTTGGTTTAGTTTCAGAAAAGTTGTACTTCATGAAATACCTTGGGTACATCTTCTGCTGCTGAAGGTTTCTCGTCTTGCACTGGTGTCTCTGGCTCCTCTGCTGTCAGGTCTATTGGTTTCACACTGGAACAACATCAAGACATGGTTGTCATCAGAAAACCATTCACATGCAAACAAGACAGCATTTAAAATTAATTTAACACACAGCTTATAAGTTTCAAAAACTTAATTCTCTTATGATTTCACCATTTTTAAGTCTTCTTGCAAAACAGATATTGTGAATTTAAGAGATTTTGATGATGGAGTTAAAAGAGTGATATGATTTCCCAGTATTCTATTTGTTAATGCTGTAGTGTGTCCTCTTTTTTAGGCACTGCCATTGATTTATTGTCAGTACTTGTTGGCTATGATAAGCTTTGCCTGTTGGCAGAAAATTTGTATATTTTGAAACTGCATATCCAAAATGCATCCTTCACTTGTAATGAAATATATAGTTATACCGTTTATTTGTTTTTGTGTTCTAGTACATGTACATGTATTTCATTCAATGTCAGTATAAATGTAATTTTACTGACATTGATTTTACTTATATTTTTACAACATGCACGACTTTTTTTGTTAATGAAAATATAACTAATAATTCCTACTGGCTTACACAGGTTAAACAATAATTACCTGGTGTCCAATTTTAATGGAGAACTAATCACAGTAGAACTTGTTGTTTTTGGAGGAGGGGGTGGTGGTGGTGGTGGTGTCGCTGACTTCTTCTCACGTTTCTGATACAATGTTTCATTTTTGAAGTTATTGACAGATGTTCTCAGTGACTTGTTGATGATTAATTTATCTGGTGAGACATTCTCCTCATGGCAAGTGGGGCATTTGTGGTCTTCATCTTCTATCAAATGATTTCTTATACCTAAAATTATGTATGTCAACAATAAAAGAAAAAAAATATTACACAACACTTTATAGAATGCAGAAACACCATCATTGTAATGTAATAATGCAGTCATGTTTGCTAATTTCAGACTGGATCAAAGTGGGGTAAAATCTGTGCTTTATTTAAGAATTGAATAAAATATTTTGTAGTTTTATTGGAGTGTAAAAGTGTGGAGCATAGCTCATTTTGAATGTGGTAAATGTGCTACGGTCTATGCTTTTACACATCAATAAAACTAAAATATATTGCATTCAATTACATTCAGTAAATGGAATGCAAGTGTTCACACAAGACAACTAAATGAAAATCTTGGATGATGGACCATTTCCTTGGCTAGATTACTCCGCCGTCTTTGTATTTGTCGTTGTCAAGGAGTCGAATGCTGGTGTAGTTTTACTGACTGATAAAACACAGTGACAGAAATGATCGGAAGTACTCGTAACCTATCAAATACAGGGATTTCCATACAAAGCAGAATGAATGTAATTATAAGTATTTTAAGAACGATGGTAACATTTTTGCACATATAAATTTTGTTTTTAAAATTGTTTTGACATTTCGTATCAGAATGGAGACAATGATATTGCATTTAAGGCTCATCTAGGAGGTAAAATGAAATATCCATTTTATGGATGCATGAATATCTCACTGAAAAACTAGGTTTTAAACAGTAGAATACTCAATTTATACACAGAGATCCTCTTAAACAATATGGTTATCAATAAAAAGACATAAGAAGAAAAAAGACGAAGACTTGTCTTACTTAGTAGCTCCATGTTAAAGGCCTCAAAGGACTTCAAAATGAACAATATATTTGATGTTCCTTTGAGATGAGTACCTAAAGTATTCAGAATTTATCCCATGTACATTTGACTCCATATTTATCAACATATCTCTTTTTTTATTTTAATTTTCATAACTTTACTACACCTGTTGCCATTCATAGTTTCTCTTGTGTCTAACATTTTTTTTCCACAACTTAAGATTTTGTAATTTTTTCCCAGTATAACAGATCTGTTTAAACATGTTGCTTTTTCTAAAAAAAATGGAGTGTGCTTTTATAGACTCAACATCCAGTATATCTATAAATAACAGTATTTGAAACTCAAGACTTGAGATCATATACAGTAGAACTTCAATGGCTCAAACTGCAATAGCTCGAACACCATGGATGTCTAGAACCCTTTTTCTGGTCCCTTTTGTTCAAGTTTCAACATAGTTCGACATCGACTTCTCGAACACTCCTGTAACTCGAACTGTTTTCATTGGTCCCTTGGGTGTTCGAGCCATCAAAGTTTGACTGTATATCACTTAATACACATCTGTATATCACTTAATACACATCTGTATATCACTTAATACACATGTCTTATACCTTAAGGAGACAGACAGACAGACTATTGACATATATCACATAAAAGCATATCACTTTTTAAGGCATGGTATAGATTGTCTGAAACACGAACTTACATTCATCACAATAACTGTTTCCACAACATGGAATAACTACAGCATCAGTAACTAAATCTTTACATAGTAAACAGGTTAATTCAGTCGGTACTGCCACTTCTTCTTTCTTTAATTGCTCAACTGGTGCTGGTAAAAATGGTGGTCTTTCCTTCTTTCCTTTCTTGAATGCCTCTCTACAGATGTATAAATTTATAAATTAATAAAGTAAAGTGGTTCAACACTTTTTTATTTATCCTTAAAGGATAAATAAAAAAGTGTTGAACCAATATTCATATATACCTCAGGATCTGCTCATGGATAGCTTCAAATCAATGAGCAGTATTTTAACCAAGATTTCAGATTATGCAGATTACACCACAAGTTACTATTAATTACCATATTTTGCATGTAAAAGAGTGTATTTCAATTTCATTATGTGACCATAATACAACACAGATTAAACTAGATTTTGTTACGATTGAACCAAGAACCAAGAAGAAGATCTCAATTTTGACTTTCAATATGTTATCCTATAATAATTTTAATACAAGGAATATTGAACTCCAGTTATTGACCAAAATCAAAAATGTCTATAGACAAAGACGACGACAACACCATACCATAATATGACCTCAATTTTTTATGGTCCTATCAATGACACTTTCCACCTTCTGGGAAACAAAACAAATATTCATACATGTAGATGTACATTGTACATTGATTTTGATAATCTGTTCCAAACTAAGTGGTATTGAACACACTGAAATAATGTTACAGAAATTTCTGTACAAATGTAGATAGAGTTTAAACCATATTTGACATATGGGATAAACCCCATGGGTGGTGGATTTAGAAATGGCTCTTTCAGAGACTATTCTTTAAACAGCTCCTTAGTTACTTCAATTATTGAAATTATAACTCAAATTTAAGAACTTACTGATCAATGGTTGGGACAGCATAGCTTCCATCGCCTAGTAACATGGCCCCAGGTTCAGATTTAGCTGTGGTTGTCAGGAAGGTATAAGGAATACCTGTCGGTCTTTTAATTCTTTTTGCATCAAGTTCTCCTGTTTTTGGTGATCCACTTCCTTCCTGTAATTCAAAATAAAATTTAATACATGTTTTTGTTGTAAACAAGTGTGGATCGTATTGTAAGGCAATACAAAGTCCCCTACCGGAAAGCAAGGCTTTGTTACACCAACAATAGTAAAAAAGTTTTCTGAGTCAAAGGCCCACAACTCTGTCAAAAATCAGTGGACTGGAACCAAACTTAATCCTGTTCTGTAACTCATTGAGGTAGACTCACATACCAAATATTAAATCTTAAGAAAAAAAAATGTGGAAAACTTGATATTTTACTAAAATTTTCTTAGTCAAAGGCACATAACTCTGTCAACAATCAGTGGACCGGAACTAAACTTAAACTTGTTCTTAACTCATTGAGGTAGACTCACATACCAAATATTAGATCAATACCTGCAATGGTGTAGAAAAAGACTGCGGAAAACTGATATTTTATTAAAATTTTCTAAGTCAAAGGCCCATAACTCTGTCAAAAATCAGTGGACCGGAACCAAACTTATACTTGTTCTGTAACTCATTGAGGTAGACTCACACACCAAAAATTAGATCAATACCTGCATTGGTTTAGAAAAAAAATGCGGAAAACTGATGCAGGACTGACGGAGAGACAGACAGACAGACGGACGGACAGAGTGCAAACCTAAAGTCCCCTTCGGCTATCGCCGGTAGGGGACTAAAAATGTAATTAGAGACTGTGACAATTGTCAACTAAAACATCATTGCTGCAGATGATGGTCAAAACCCCAATACAGGTATTCAAATTAACACTTAATAATAAAGGGCTACGTCGAGCGCAGCATGATACGACCGCAGCATGTCGTCCACTGAAATTAGAAAAAGTGTAATTTAAAGTGAGTATGGACATAGGAAAGAGCTTGACACAATAATTAGATGGACGCAATAAGGAGATTGACCAAGTAATTAGCTGGACACAAACTAGGGAAAATAAAAATTAGCCCTTATGACTCCTTATGATTCCTCTTTGACCCTCTATAGCTCAGAAACAGTAAGAGCTACGCCCAATCCATTGACATGATGCTGAAAGCTTATATCAAGAGGAATCAAAAGAAAAAAAATCCCATCGAAATGCGATGAAAAATAAAAATTTAAGGTAATCTGTAAATTTACGATTTTGGCCCCCTTCGACCCCTCATAGCTCGGGAATGGCAAGAGCAACGTCAAATCCGTTGGAAATACTACTGAAAGCTTACATCAAGAGGAATCCAAAGAAAAAAATCCCATCGAAATCCAATGAAAAATAAAATTTTTTGGTTATCTGTAAATTTACGATTTTGGTCCCCTTCGGCCCCTCATAGCTGGGTAAGGAAACAAGTTATCAAAAATCTAATAGTAGAGCTCTACGATAATTTTTCATTAAGAATCCTTTGGAAAAAATTGCATCAAAATCGGACTAAAAATAAAAAAATGAAATTTTTGAAATTCGCCCCTTTTGGGCCCCATTTATCTTGTGACCGGTACATGCCACGTGAAATCCGTTGGCATACTTCAGATTGGAAATTTTCTAACGAGTTTACTGAAAGAAACCCCATCAAAATCCGATATATAATAAAGATTCTACAGTCAAATATGTGAAAACAACCAATTTAACCCCTTTTGGCCCCTTTTTCTAAAACGGGCGGGGCCACGAACATAAAATTATAGCCCGGGCTAAACCATGTGCCAAGAGACATCATACTAAAATTTGAAAATGATCTGTTCACTTAAACCAAAGTTATGCTGTCCACAGACACAAAAATACCCAATTTTACCCCTTTTTGGCCCCTTTTTCTGAAACGGGTGGGGCACTAAACCCGAAATTAAAACCCAGGATAGCCATTATGCCAAGAAACCACATACTGAAATTTGAAGATGATCCGTCCACTAGAAACAAAGTTATGCTGGCCACAGACGCCGACGCCGACGACTGCGCCATAACATAATACGACCGCAAAATTTTTGCAGTCGTATAAAAAAGTGAAAATTCACAAAGACCTATCAAATACCACCCAGTTTTTACAAAATTCATTTAAGGTTGTATATTCACTTGTTTTTAACCATTTTGCATAAAAAAATTCATCACTTGTATGTATATACATGCATTTACAAGTATTTTGTCTCACTAAGAATTTCTATTTTGCATGAAATGTAATCAAAGATTGATTTTTATATATATTCCATAGGTATGTAGGTATGGAAATAAATTGCTGCATTTATATCTTGACAGATAATGCCATATATGTTTGCATGGTGTCATCCAAATGGATTGACTTAATATGACTGGCTCGACAAGATGTGAACAGATGGACAGACATACTGATTCCTATATATCGCCCGTTGTGGATACTTACTGTACTGACAGCAGCATTCGGACAGTTGTGGATAAAATGTCCAGTCTTATTGCACTTAAAACATACATAGGACGGCGAGGGTGTTCCTGTGGGGTACTTCTTCTGATAACTGAAAATTAAACATAAAAACAAATGAACATGAGTCATGATTTATTAGGCGAATAAGATTGGTTTCCTTGTCAAATTTTCATTAAAATGTTCATCAACATATCAGAAAATGGTTCTCGACCTTGATCTCAATATCAAAATTGCAAATTGAATGAATCAAATCAAGATTCATTTCATTGGAATGCTCCTAGCAGTTTTAATCCTGTTTGGTATCACATTTTATTCTGTGATGATATCATGGGAATTCAGGCACAAGAGCCAACTTTTTAAATATGCATGAAATGGTCAATTTTCCTGCAAATAACCAGAACAGTAGGGATGTTTATTGGGAGAAAGAGGAATCTATTCACTTACAGTACACTGGAAGCTTGTTTATCAAATCAATCCATTTTTACAGCATACAAGTTAAACATGTATGTGCTTCTGAAACACTTTTCGTCAATATCAGTAGTAAAACAAAAATATACTCTTGCCCAATCTAACATTTATCCAGAGAGAGATTTAGATACTCACTTGGCAGGATCAAAGTCTTTAGTGGACTGTTTCATCATTGCTTTAATCTTGTCCTCTTCTGACCCTTTAGCAGTGACCAAATCTGCCACCTGACAGAAAATTAATAAAATATTTTTGATCAAAATGATTCCAGTCAAACAAGCAAAATCACAAAACATAATTTTTTGTCTTTCTAATAGTTTTTAATAGAAAAAAGAAGGGAAACGGGGAATGTGTCAAAGAGACAACGACCCAAATGGGAGTAATAACAACTCAAAGCCACCATAAGATCTTCAATGAACAGTGAGAAAACCCCACACCCAA
>MJUU01051538.1:37225-48315 GCA_002080025.1 Modiolus philippinarum | reverse complement strand
AACTGAAAGAACTAAATATACGGACATAAACATGAAATCACAAGAGACTACTAGCAGTTAACTGACATGCCAGCTCCACACCCATTACTAGGTCTATTTTTTGTGTGTGCGCGTATCAGTTTTCGATAGATCTTGGCATATCTTCTGTTTCTGTTGTCCTCCACAATTTCATGCATAAAGATCTTTTAAGAAATGAATTTTACAAATTATTGCTTCTTCATACTCCATTGATTTCAATTAGCTTTTTCACTATTGGTACTAAAACTGTCAAGTTATAGACAGTATACAATTAATACACAATTTAAAAAGAAATATTTATATATTCTAATTTTTGCATGTTATATAAATCCTATTTTCTTTAATACTTAGGCACTTGTTATGCTTAAAGTAAAACGTTCGACTTCAGAAGTTTTATTCACTACCTCTTACGGTAGATCAGAAATCCGTCAATATTTTGACATTTCAATAGGAGAAAATGGAGCTCAGTGTAGGAAAATGCTACCATATACATGTATACATGTCTGAGGATCATGTACAAATTCTCTGATAATCTTGATATTCAGTAACATCTTATAAAATGCATCCATGTGTATTTTTTCATAAACGTAGGAGCATGAATGGTGTAAGAAAGCATGCAAAATCGTCACAGGTAAAAATACTGCAAATATTCTTCTGAACACTTTTTTCAGTTTTGAAACTTCTGTATTAAGGTTAACCCACCTCTGCAAGATTGTCTTTATTAATGGTTGGGTCGGGCATCTGTACTTGTGGTTGCTATTTACAAAAGACAATCAAAAGCATTTAGACTAAGTGAAGACATTTTTTGTTTTTGTTTTAAGATACAATTTTTTCAAATTCTCTCTCATCAATTATTCACATTCTCTCTGATCAATTTAAAATATAAGTAAGTGGCTTGTCAGGGAACAAAGAGAAAATCTAACTATTCATCAAAAGAAAACGATCTAATTAGTAATACCTTTATATATCCTTTCTGCATTGGCTCTACCCACCACTTCACTGCAACTCACTTTTCTTTTCCTTGCAACACTTATACTTAAGACATCTTTCTGTCTGGCAAGTCTTGGTACTTTGCAATGGAAATAGCTTTCTATTTCATCTTCATACAGCTTCATTTATGCTTCAAATTCCAGCTGTATATTTTGTTTTTAAAGCACAGTATGATACTACAGCAGCACATTAAACCTGGGCACATTTGACCAAGTATTGAAATGAAACAGTGGTAGAATAAGAGATACAAGTAGTAAGATGGCAAAATCTTACTTTTCCCATCCCTTTTTCTCTTATAACTAAAATAGTTCATGAAACACAAACAGAGTGTCCAAAGATCAAATCCCTTGAAATTCAAGTGAAAAAACACAAATATGAAGTGTTTTGTAAAAATGAGGTTTTGCTCCCATTTGCCTCTTAAGAGTTTGGAAATGAGCTATACAAAATAACCAAAAGCTTATTTCAAGAGAAATGACAGAGGATAAGAGTTCATGTTGAGTGTTATATAATTTCATCCAGGGTAGCATGGGAAAGACAGATTGTGGTGTACAGTCGACAAAATGAACTCTTGACATCTTGCATTGGCACAGCAGTTTCACAACATTTAAAAAAAAATTCTTAAAGGGATTGGAACAGCAGTTTCACAATATTTCAGAAAATGTCTCTAATAGGAAATTACACTCAATAATTTCTTGTTTGTGGCCGTTCTTGATGAGGTTCTTGACCTTTTGGTCAGTTTTGAAAGAGACTATCCATGGACCCTCATGACAGTTTGGCTCAAATTAGCTGTTTCGTTTCAGAAATCTTTGAATATATTTTGCATGGAGTTCATTGCTAACTATGTTCCCATTTGTTGGCCACCTAGGATGAGGCATGGACCAGTCAATTCAATTGTGACTGAGGAAGGTTTGAAATAATATGTAGTAAAAGTATTAAATTGTTTTCCACCGGATCAAATGTAAAACTGTTCCTATTTCACAACCTCTATGACCAAGTTTGTGACTTAGTTTGAGGTTGTGTCAAAGAAAAAGAATCCTGATTCCACAAGGTATATTTTTAGCCTCTATTGGTGTTAGTCACCCGTAAACACCAATTATAAAAGGAACAGATGAAACTTTTTGCCAATAAGTTTCAGAGAAGGTCACACAGCTCGCCTTCTATTTGCAATAAGATGGATTTCATATTAGATAAATTACAAAGATGCAATCATACAGCATTCATAAGTGTGCATTAACCGATACTGCAGGGCATATATGCTTTAAGACAAGAAAGATTTTGTTAAATTTTTAGACTGCTAAACTGGAGCAAAAGGTGTGTAGTAATAAAGTAGCATCACTTGATCACAGATTTGCCAATACAGATTTTCTTAATGGGCCTCACATATGTCCTCCTCAATCGGCTGATGTACACTTTTTTATACTGTGTGATTGCATCTTTGTACTTTTCAATACAATTTTTCTCATTTATATGTATCAACTATAGACATACAAATTTGTATGTTTTTTATTGTTTAACTCGTGTTTTTAAATATGCTATAAGAAACCTACAGAAGTATCTGTTGACACAGGATATGTCTCGGTTGACACCTGCATCACCTGAATCTGCACAATGATCTACAGAAGTAGCCATTATAACAAAATATAAGTCTTAATCTCTGAACACTACCTGCTTTTTAAAATCTTCCGATTTGATCATTCATGCATGAGGGAACACAGTCACCATCTGGGGTGTAGAATGGTATCTACATCTCAAGAATATAAGTGGTTTGGAATATTGGTACAGAGTTTGATAACTTAACATGATTTTTCATGGATGACGTAAGGGTCAAGGTCACCATCTTGACTGACATGTGCTACCCAAGTTTGCTAACTGATTGCACAAACTTGACATGCTTTTTCATGGATGACGCAAGGGTCAAGGTCACCATCAGGATGTCAAATCATTGCAAATGTATGTCAAGTGGCTAGGATGAACAGTGATACATGATAAGCAGTACAAAATTCAGTAGAGCTTGTCTGTATATACAGAAAATGTTCCTGAAAATAATTTTTACTGATGCTAGTGAAACAGCATACTGAAAATAAATAGTTTGATAAACTGTGAAAAATTTCAAAGTCAATGGAGCACGACTTCAGGAGCATAGGAATAAAAAGCTCCAGGAATTGATGCTAATGCTTCTGCATATTAATTATCGATGGGCAAACAAGTGTGAACCCAAATGGATGTCTCGCCATCCCTGTTTGGCCTCTGAATTGATGTGAAATCTAACAGACCTAATCAGAAACTAAACATGCTTTCTAAACTGTGAAATTTGGGACTGACAAAACCCACATACCAAATCCCATAAACCTACCATACATACATTTTGAGAAACAAGACATGCTCACTAGACAAGCTCGGGCAATATAAAATTCTACTTAGGACAATATTCCCAAATATTTATGCAATAACCCTATATCATTATCACACAAGAATTGTTTAAAAACTTCACTGGTAACATTATGTCATAAGACTTTTAATAGTTATTAGCCAGTCCAACAGATGCATGTTGTCACCATCCTAGGAACATTTTGAAATGTAGTAAATTTCAACTGGCAAAGTTGTTTAATGAGAGGGAATTTTTTAATATGTTTTAACTGGCTATATACTGTTAGTTTTACATAAGTTGCTATCCATCTTAAAACAAGAGCTGTCGCCGTATGGCAGCCAAATATACCCCCCGCTCATTGGACCCTGAATCGATATGGTAAGTGCAAATTTATGTTGGTGTGGATACAATACAGGTGTGGATACAGTACAAGCATGGACACAATGATATAATCTTCAAGAAAGAACTTTTCACAAGAGTTCCAATGAAAATACAAATACAAAAGACAAATATAAAATTCACCCTTTTAGCCTATTTGACATTTTACACAAAAATCATAAGCATTAGAGAAATTCCATTACAACACTTTTCAAGAGGATTACAATGAAAAAAGTGTGTATCTCCAACAGTTTGATTTCACTATATCTACGCTTTAATTTATTTCTTTTAAACAATAAAGGGCTACGCCAAGCGCAGCATGATACGACCGCAGCATGTCGACCACTGAAATTTCAACAAAAGTAGTTTAAAGTGAATGTGGACACAGTAAAGAGCTTGACACAATAATTAGATGGACACAAAAAGAAGCTAGACACAGTTATTAGCTACTAGTAGAAACAAAATAGGGAAAAAACCCTTTTGATTACTTACTGATAAAGAGCTATGCAAAATATGTACTATCAACTAAAACTTTACATCCATAGAAATTCAAAGAAAAAATCCATCGAAATCTGATGAAAAATAAAGATATGACACATTTAGAAAAATTGAAATTTTGGCCCCTTTGACCCCTTGTAGCTCCGAAACAGTAAGAGCTACAAAAAATCCGTTGACATACTACTAAAAGCTTATATCAAGAGGAATCCAAAGAAAAAAACCCCATTGAAATCCGATGAAAAATAAAGATTTGACATATTTAGAAAAATTGCATTTTTGGCCCCTTTGACCCCTTGTAGCTCAGAAACGGTAAGACCTACAAAAAATCCGTTGATATACTACTGAAAGCTTAGCTCAAGAGGAATCCAAAGAAAAAAATCCCATTGAAATCCGACGAAAAATAAAGATTCGACATATTTAGAAAAATTGCATTTTTGACCCCTTTGACCCNNNNAGCATACTGAAAATAAATAGTTTGATAAACTGTGAAAAATTTCAAAGTCAATGGAGCACGACTTCAGGAGCATAGGAATAAAAAGCTCCAGGAATTGATGCTAATGCTTCTGCATATTAATTATCGATGGGCAAACAAGTGTGAACCCAAATGGATGTCTCGCCCATCCCTGTTTGGCCTCTGAATTGATGTGAAATCTAACAGACCTAATCAGAAACTAAACATGCTTTCTAAACTGTGAAATTTGGGACTGACAAAACCCACATACCAAATCCCATAAACCTACCATACATACATTTTGAGAAACAAGACATGCTCACTAGACAAGCTCGGGCAATATAAAATTCTACTTAGGACAATATTCCCAAATATTTATGCAATAACCCTATATCATTATCACACAAGAATTGTTTAAAAACTTCAATGGTAACATTATGTCATAAGACTTTTAAAAATGCAAGTATCCTCATACAGCATAGTTATTAGCCAGTCCAACAGATGCATGTTGTGACCATCCTAGGAACATTTTGAAATGTAGTGAATTTCAACTGGCAAAGTTGCTTAATGAGAGAGAATTTTTTAATGTGTTTTAACTGGCTATATACTGTTAGTTTTACATAAGTTGCTATCCATCTTAAAACAAGAGCTGTCACCGAATGGCAGCCAAATATACCCCCCGCTCATTGGACCCTGAATCGAAGTGCAAATTAATGTTGGTGTGGACACAATACAGGTGTGGACACAGTACAAGTATGGACACAATGATATAATCTTCAAGAAAGAACTTTTCACAAGAGTTCCAATGAAAATACAAATACAAAAGACAAATATAAAATTCACACTTTTAGCCTATTTGACATTTTACACAAAAATCATAAGCATTAGAGAAATTTCATTACAACACTTTTCAAGAGGATTACAATGAAAAAAGTGTGTATCTCCAACAGTTTGATTTCACTATATCTACGCTTTAATTTATTTCTTTTAAACAAAAAGTTCATTGCAGAAGGAATCAACGAAAGTCACAGTCAAATTATCTCCCCTTCCTGGTTTCGTATAATAATTACATTCCTTTATGCACATATCCATATAGTGTCCTTTTTTGAAAAGTTTCATTAAAATCCTTCAAGTGGTTTAAGAGGGGTTGCGCTTATGAGGTAACCCATACATAGGGAATCAAGGAAAAGTCAAAGTCAAATTATCTCCCCTTTCTGGTTTTGGAAAATAATTATATTCCTTCATGCACATCTCCATATAGTGTCCTTCCTTTGTCTAAAGTTTCATCAAAATCCTTCCAGTGGTTTAAGAGGAGTTGCGCTTACGAGAAGTGTGGACAGACAAAGCGACTCCTATATACCCCACGAAATTTTGTTTGTGGGGGGGGGGGGGTATAATAACTTGGATACTGAAGGACAAAAAGACACATTTGCTTTTGATAGGCAAGTTTAGAAGATACTAAATAGCTTACTACCACGTCCAATGTTGAACTACTTATGTTCCCTTTAGGGGGCCATCACAAGTATCCAAACCTATCAGTTTTAATTAAGTGAACTATTCAACTTAAACTAATAATTTGGTAATAATTGGCAGAGTATCCCTTATGAAATCAGTATTCCATTCTGGCCGATGTTTGATTAAGATCTATTGTGACCACCTTGGATTTGATACTGCAATTCAACCCAAATAGAGTCAAACTGTGATGGTTCCAACACCGAAGGGACCAAAGAAAACAGTTTGAGCTACAGAGGTTAAATGTGTTTAAATATGAATAAATAGTCAGTCTTCCTCGGAAGACATATGTTGCCTGCACTGCTGTTGTCGGAAACATAAATTTGTGAGTTGTTAAAAGGAAGTATAGATATTTGACAAACTGAATTTGATAAGCGCAATATGGAACCTCATAATAAAGTGACATAAAACATTTCAATTTGCTGTGATTTGTAGTTGCTGTGAAAAGTGTTATGAGAATTTTTATCACTGATAGTAAAAGGAACTCCATACTGAAATCACATACAAAATTTCAAGTGATCATGATTTACAGTTGCTGAGAAAAGTGTTACTAAAATTTTTCAATTGACAATATTTGTTGAAAATTTTCTAAGTCAGTAAACAGGAAGTAGGTGTTCAACAGAACTGAATTCGATAAGAGCAATATGGACATCCATACAAAAGTAGCATACAAAATATCAAGCAGCTGTTTTGTAGTTGCTGTGAAAACTGTTACGAAAATTTTACCTTGGACAGTATTTGTGGAAAATATAAAAGTCGATAAACAAGAAGTAGATGTCCGACAGACCTGATTTCGATTAGTGCAATATGACGCAACATAATGAAGTCACATACAGAATTTCACGAGGCTGTGATTTGCTGAGAAAAATATTACGAAATTTTTATTTTAAATTGACAGTATTTCTTGAAAATATTCTAAATCGGTAAAGAGGAAGCAGGTGTTTGACAGACTTGAAATCAATAAGCGCAATATGGAACCCCATAATAAAGTCACATACAAAATTTCGAGAGGCTGTGAAAAGTGTAAAAGAAAAAGTGGGACAGACAACAACACAAGCACGACTCAAGACAACTAAAGTGATCCCTATATGTCATCCCACACTACATGAGGAAGTATATAAGTTGCTGAAAAAGTATGAATAATTTTTACCATATCTTTGTATTTGTTGAAAACCTTCCTGACATCCAACAGAACTTAATTGGAAAAGACCAATATAGGCCCAAACTTGAGCCACCTACAAAAAGGCTGTGATTTGTAGTTGCTGAATAGTTTTAACTACAATTTTTACTATTGACTTTATTTTTTATAAATATTCCAGGTCTTACAACAGCAGTGTAATCCCACTCCAATTTTAAACTGCTCTGAATTCAAAATTTTTTATGCATTTGCTATATGTGTAAGCCAAAATAGTGTTCTGTGAACTAGTGTCACTGTGTCAAAGGTGTGTTATATATTGTATGGAAAAACCCCACAGAGATCGAAAATAATCACTCAAGCTTTTCATTTTGTCCTTGGACTTTATCATAGGCAACAGCTGTTCAAGAGGACAGTATTTTATGGCGAACACTATTTAATCCTATATAATGTCTGTGTAACTGTATGAAACTAGAGCTGTCGCTGAATGGCAGCCAGTTATATCCCCCACTCATTGAACCCTGAATCAATTGGGCAAGTGCAAATTTAAGTGTGTGTGGACACAAAACAATGTGGACAAATTACATGTATAGACACAATGATATACCTCCCGTTTTTCCAGAAAATATTCAGACAAATTATCTCCCCTTAAAAATTTTGGCCATTAACCATATTACTTCATGCATAACTTCAGGTCATATACTACAACTGTGTAACATATCATCAAAATTCAAGCACCAAATTAAGAGTATATGCACTTCCCCTTTTCCAGAAAATATTCAGACAAATTATCTCCCCTTGTAAATTCCTGGAAGAAACAATATTACTTCATTCACATATTCAGGTGATTGCTACAACTGTGTAGCATTTCATCAAAAAACCAAGTACCCTATAAGACAGTAAGGACAAGGTTCGTCCCCTCTCCTGTTTACCAGAAAATATTCAAAGGCGAATTATCTCCCCTTCAAAATTTCAGGCAACATCCATATCACAAAAGAATTTTTTATGGTTGGCCTTAGCCTTCCACAAGCAGTTGAGCCAGCTATTATTTCCAACTCTGTAAACAGGAAATAAGTTTCCTACTCACCTAAAAGCACAATAAACTCAAGTAACAAACAAAATTCAAGTGGCTGTGACTTGTAGTTGCAGAGAAGTGTTCCATTTTTTTTCTATTAACAGCTGCAATATTTGTTGAAAATATTCCTAGTCAATTAATTACAACAGGAAGTGGATGTCCAATAGAACTGAATTCAATAAGCACAATATGAAACCCCCCTTCTTTTGTCACATACAAAAGTTCAAGTGGCTATGATTTGTATCTACTGAGAAAAGTGTCACAGAAAAGTCAAATTTACAAGAAGGCTGACACAAAAAGATTCAAGTTATCCTAGGTAGGTCCCAATACACTTCTTAATTATCAGACAAAACAGATAAAATCATCCCTTATGTTCACTGCTGGAAGCCACTTTTTCATTGGATCAGAATGATATAGGCTATCTTTAAAAGACTTTTAATATTTGCTTTAATAGTTTCAGAGCAGGTGATGTAAATGATTTTTTTTCCAAACTGTATAATAAAGTTACTGGTGGTATCTGGTAGGAACTAGACATCGGAGAGATGGCAGCCATCTCTGTGGGCCCACTGTAATATAAGTGCAAATTTAAATGTGTGTGACACAATACAGGTGTGGACACAGTACAAATGTGGACACTACACAAGTTTGGACACCATCATATCATCAAGATATCAAAAGAATGTAAGCAATAATCTGACCTTTAAGACAAAGGTCAAGGTCAAAGGTCACCAATCATGGTTCATGACAGGTCGCCTTGAAGTGATCTATCTACATGCAAATCTCATAAGACAAAAAAGATATAGCCCAGACACAACTTGTCAGTATGAAAGCATCAATCTGCCCTTGACGACAAAGGTCAAGGTCAAAGGTCACCAATCACTGTTCATGACACATCGGCTTGAAGTGATCTATCTACATGCAAAATATCAAAAGCCTATCTCAAAAGACAATAAAGGGCTACGCCGAGCGCAGCATGATACGACCGCAATAAGGAGCTTGACACAGTAATTAGTTGGACAAAAACTAAAGAACATTAAAATTAGCCCTCTTGATCCCTGAAAGCTCGGAAACTGTGAGATTGAAGCAAAATTGTTGACATACTACTCACAGCATATTTAAAGATGAATTTAAAGAAAAAAATCCCCATTGAAATCCGATTAAAAATAACGACTATACATATTCTCAATAATTCCAATTTCGGCCCCTTTGAACCCTTATAACTAGGAAACGGCAAGAGCTACGTCAAATCTGTTGACAAATCTCTGAAAGCTTACAACAAGAGGAACCCAAAGAAAAAAAATCCCTTCGAAATTGGAAGAAAAATAAAAATTTTAGGTAATCTGCATGTTTGCAATTTTGGCCCCCATTTGGCCTCTAATAGCTCGGAAAGGTAACAAGTTATCAAAAATCTGATGGTGCAGCACTATATCAATTTTTCATTTAGAATCCATTGCAAAAAACTGCATCAAAATCGGACTAATAATAATTGAAACACCCCTTTTGGGCCCCATTTATCTCATGAACGGTACGTGCCACGTCAAATCCGTTGACATACTACAGATAGGGAGTTTCCTCAGGAACACACTGAAAGAAACTCCATCAAAATCTGATAAATAATAAATATTCTGCAGCAAAATATGTGAAAACACCCAATTTTGCCCTTTTTGGCCCCTTTTTTAAAAACAGGAGGGGCCAAAATAGCAAAAACTACAATCAGCCTTCCTTTTGTACCAAGGAACACTGTGTCAAAATTTCATAAGGATTGATCAACTTAAACTTAAGTTATTGACCAAAAACAAAAGTGTCTACAGACGACAACGACGACCATGACGACGACAGCGCCATACCATTATACGACCACAAATTTTTTGCGGTCGTATAAAAAAGTTATAGCCCAGACACGACTTGTCATTATACAAGCAAAAATCTGACCTTGACGACAAAGGTCACCAATCATTGTTCATGACACATCACCTTGAAGTGATCTATCTACATGCAAAATATCAAAAGCCTATCTCAAAAGACAAAAAAGTTATAGCCTGGACACGACTTTGTTACGGACGGACGGACGGACAGAGCGATTACTATAGGGCGTCCGCCACTATGTGGCGGGCCCTAATGAAACTGGCCAATTTATGTAAAAGGCCTTCCATACATCATTCTTGTAAAATTTCTGATTCAGTAGTTTCTGAGATTATATGATTACCTATGGGCCCAAAGTTCTGAGCTGGCTTTCACATTTTTGTCAGATAAACAAGTGTGTATCACAAGGCAATACAGAAGTCCCCTATCGGTGGAATAATTCTTTGTTATACCTGCAAAACTAGTTAAAAAAGAAGTTTTCCCAGCCCAAGGCCCATAAAACGGTCAAAAATCAATGGACCCAACCCATACTCAAACTTGATCTGTAACCCATAATGGTTGATTAACAATGCAAGTATCAGCTAAACATCTGAAAAAGGTCTAGAAAAAAAGTCCAAAAAATCATATTTTACCAAACTTTTTAAGTCCAAGGCCCATAACTCTGTCCAAAATCAATGGACTGGAACCAAACTCTAACTTGATCTGTAACTCACAATGGTAGACTCACATAGTCTGAAACAGTTTAGCATAAAATCCGGAAAACCTATATTTTACCAAAATTTTCTAAGTCAAAGACCCATAA
>MJUU01051538.1:25052-36985 GCA_002080025.1 Modiolus philippinarum | reverse complement strand
CAGATTTTTGATATCTGCTACGGTTTTTGAGTTATTTGCCAAAAACAGCAATCTACCCCTACGTTCTATTTTTAGTAACAGCGGCCATGTTGTTTGGTCCTCGGACTAACCGAACACATTTTTTAAACTACATACCCTGGTGATGATCCAGGCCAAGTTTGGTTTCATTTGGCCCAGTAGTTTCAGAGGAGAAGATTTTTGAAGAAAAGTTTACGACGGACGGACGGACGGACGGACGACGGACGACGGACGCCAAGTGATGGCAAAAGCTCACCCTGGCTATAGCCAGGTGAGCTAAAAAGTTATAGCCTAGACACGACTTGTCATTAGAAAAGCAAAAATCTTACCTCGACGACAAAGGTCAAGGTCAAAGGTCACCAATCATTGTTCATAACACATCGTCTTGAAGTGATCTATCTACATGCCAAATATCAAAAGCCTATCTCAAAAGACAAAAAAGTTATAGCCCGGACCATCTTTGTTACGGACGGACGGACAGAGCGATTACTATAGGGCGTCCGCCACTATGTGGCGGGCCCTAATGAAACTGGCCAATTTATTTAAAAGGCCTTCCATACATCATTCTTGTAAAATTTCTGATTCAGTATGTTCTGAGATTATATGATTACCTATGGGCCCAAAGTTCTGAGCTGGCTTTCACATTTTTGTCAGATAAACAAGTGTGAATCACAAGGCAATACAGAAGTCCCCTATCAGTGGAATAATTCTTTGTTATACCTGCAAAAATAGTTAAAAAAGAAGTTTTCCGAGCCCAAGGCCCATAACTCGGTCAAAAATCAAAGGACCCAACCCATATTCAAACTTGATCTGTAACCCATAATGGTTGATTAACAATGCAAGTATCAGCTAAACATCTGAAAAAGGTCTAGAAAAAAATCCAAAAAATCATATTTTACCAAACTTTTTAAGTCCAAGGCCCATAACTCTGTCCAAAATAAATGGACCGGAACCAAACTCTAACTTGATCTGTAACTCACAATGGTAGACTCACATAGTCTGAAACGGTTTAGCATAAAATCCGGAAAAACTATATTTTACCAAAATTTTCTAAGTCAAAGGCCCATAACTCCGTCCAAAATCAATCAGCCAGAAGCAAACTCAAATTTATTCTGTAACCCTTAGTGGTTGACTCACATAGCAAATATCAACTTCATATCTGGAACGGTTTAGAAAAAAAGTCTGGAAAACCTATATTTTACCAAAATTTTCTTAAGTCAAAGGCCCAACTCCATACAAAATCAATGTACCCGAACCAAACTAAAACTTGATCTGTAACTAATGGTGGTAAACTTACATACCAAATATTAAGTATATATCTCTTATAGTATGGGAAAAAGGTCCGGAAGGACTGACTGAGTGCAAACCTAAAGTCCCCTTTGGCGAAGCTGTTTAATAGGGGCAAAAAACAAAAAGAGCAACTTTTGTAAAGGATCTTCCATTCTATTCCTAAAATTTACTGCAAAGGTTTCAGGAGATGATTAAACATAGGTAATCAACCATTTCAAGGTTGCCTCATTACGGCACATTGTCACAGTAACCAAATTTTGCCTAAATGCAGACCTACCATTAGAGATGCATGTATATGCAAGGTTACATAATCCTGCCATGTATAGTGACTGAGATAAGATCACCGTGTATCATCCGTACACAGGATATAGGTACCAGGACTGGGTTTGTTTAAATTTCATTGAAATCCACCACTAGTGTACAGGGGTACTAGTGTATAGCTACATAGTAGGTATAAACTGGATCCACGTACACTAATGGCAACCGTAATTGAAATAGAAATGAAAACCAATCTTGGTACCTATATCCTGTGTACGGATGATACACGGTGATGATATCCTCCATAAACTTGAATGTTAATTAATCAAGCAGAAAATATAGGTCAAAGTGACGATATTTTGCCTGGATGCTGATATGCCATCAGAGATGTATGCATATGCAAGGTTAAATGATCCTAACATGTATAGTGACCCAGATATGAACTTGGCAATAAACTTGAATGTTAAGTTGCTCAGGCATAAAATATAGGTCAAAATTACCCGTTCCATCTGAGATGCATGCATATGCAAGGTTACATTATCCTACATATACAATAGAGACAAGATATGAAATTGTTTGAATATTTGAATGCAAATAAATCAAGCCTAAAATATAAGTTACCTAATTTTGTCTGGATGCTGACCTATCATCAGAGATTCAAGCATAGGCAAGGCTATATGATCTTACCATGTTTACTGACCGAGATATGAACTTTTTATAAGTTTTAATGGAAACCAATCAAGCAGAAAATATAGGTCAAAGTTGCCCAACTTTCTTGGAGGCTGTTGGTCAAGCCAAGATCCACCTGCAAGCATACAATGCATAGATATTGCAAAGATATAAACCCAAATGCGAATGTGAATGTTGACACAGACACCAGGGTACTCCAATAGTCTCACTGAGGCAAAATAAAAACTAGAGCTTTGGCAACTATTTATACCCCCTTGTTGAACTTTGAGTTAATATGGTAAGTGCAAAATCAAGTGCAAATAATGCAATACAGGCGTGAACACAGTACTAGTGCAGACACAATACAAGTATGGATACAATGATGTAATCCTCAAGAAATAAACAGAATGTAGTAAGCCAAATACCACAATTTGAAATGACTATTTTAGCTTTTGACAAATGACTTGAATTTAACTATTATGACCAATACCGAAAACAGTCCCTCTAAACAGGAAGTTGACATCAGAGAGCATTAAATATTGCTTACAAGGCACAACTCAATTCAACAAAGCAGCATACCAAATTTCAAATGAATCCTTTAAGGAGAGCAGCGAATTTGTGATGAAATTTCACTCTTATGATCATACAGTAAAAATTTGAAGTCCCGTCAAAGAGGAAGTTGGTATCAGAGAGCACTAAAAATTGCTTAATACACACAACTCATTGCAACAAAGCAGTATATAAAATTTAAAATGAGTCTCTATAAGGAGAGCGGAGACTTTTGTGACAAAAATTTAACTCCTATGACCATTACAGTAAAAATTAGATGTCCCATCAAACAGGAAGTTGATGTCAAAGCTCTCAAAATTGCTTAAAACCAGCAACTCATTGCAACAAAGCAGCATACCATATTTCAAATGAATCCCTATAAGGAAAGCGGAGAATTTTGTGACCAAAATTTCACTTTTATGACTATTACAGTAAAAGTTAAAGTACTTCAAACAGGAAGTTGATATTGGAGAGCACTCAAAATTATTAACAACTCACAACTCGTTGCAACAAAGCAGCATACCAAATTTCAAATGAATCCCTTCAAGAAGAGAGGGGAATTTTTTTATGAAAATTTCACTATTATTATCAATACAGTAAAAATTTGAAGTTCCCTCAAACAGCAAGTTGATATCCAGGAGCACTCAAAATAGCTTACAACGCACAACTCATAAAAAGAAAGACAGCGGATGCCAAGTGATCACACAAGCTCACCTGACCCTTTGAGTTAGTTGATCATAAAATTTGTTCCTTAGAATGCAATTCCTTATTTGTTTAATTTAAAGGCTCATCCTCACAGGGGAAAATCAGTCTTTCCCATGAATATGTCCAAATTGTTTCTTTATGACCATAAGTATCAAATTCTGTTGTGTTTTTTCAAGAGTCACATTGAAAAAGACAGTACTGAGAAATTGATCTACTGGCACATGACAATTGCACTTTTCACAATTTGTTGAACAGAAAATGATGTATTAAGTAGAAATAAATGCTTATGCCATGATTAGTATTATGTTTGCTTGCCCATCTCCAACCTGTCATTTTTAAAATGGGTAGTGAAATTATTTCAGTTTATTAATATCCGTGTTTTTCCTATTCTATTGTTTTTTTTTTATTTTGTCTTTTGCTATCAAATATTTGAAAAAGAAAAAATCTAGATAGATCAATACAATTTTTTGAGTTATGAGGTTTCTGATGGGTAGGTAGATGAGCACACAAACTTAATTCTATTTTAGGCCTTGTGCAAGAAAATATTATACAATTTTGTTTCCCAAAACACTGTCTGCACAACAAAATACAATTCTGTAAGAGCATTCATGAAAGCACTGAAACTCGTGCCACTGTTGGTTAACCATACTATGAAGTAACGAAAATAGTCAATGTGCATTATATGATACCCTCAACACCCATTTTTTTCAACCCCCCCCCCCTAATAAATAGTTTTGTTTGTTCATCTAAAACTTGGACTGTGTTAAACATTCTTAAAATAAGAAGACAATTTGAAATTTTGTTCAGTCAGAAAGCCCAAAATTTTAAAAAATTTCAAAAAAGTCTGAAGGAGCTGAACTCTATAGTCACTTGAATCTCTGAACAAACATTTACCAAATTTGAAGACTATTTACAATATTTATAGTCAGAACCCCAAAATTTTCAAAATGTCAAAGTTTCAGTAAGCATATAACTCCAGAACCCCAAATGGACTTACATGTAGCTTGAATTGTGTTGAACAACTTGTATACCAAGTTTGAAGCCGGTATGCTATTTCATTCACAAGTAACAGGACAGGGGAACTTACATCCAATAGAAGGCATCACTTCCTGTTGCAGGGTTGATTCAAGGCATCATAGACATAGGTAAATTTTCTGAAAGTATGTTGTTTTGGAAATTGATGTCAATAGTGTATGCACATCTCTGATTTGTTTACAAATGATCTTCATATAACTTTTTTAAAAGATAGAGAGCAGCCACAGCCTGCTAAGCTCACCTCATTGCACAGCATTGTCACATGTTGCAAATGTCAGTAAACAGGAATGGACTATAATCATTCTTTTTAACAGAATCAGTCATGCATAAAATAGTTTTTTAGCAGATTCAGTCATGCATAAAATATAGTTTAAAGACTGCATCCAAAGCATGCATTGTTGTTGTCATCCCAAAATGCATCATACATACCAGAACTGTTGATGTGGAGCATTTTAGTAAGCGGGAATGGACTTTAACCATTCTACCTAACCAAGTCGCTCATGCATAAAATGTAGGTCAGAGACAGCATCCGAAGCATACATTGTTGTTGTCATCCCAAAATGCATCATACATACCAGTTTGGTTTATGTGGGCCATGTCAGTAAGCGGGAATGGACTTTTACCATTCTACCTAACCAAGTAGCTCATGAGTAAAATGTAGGTCAGAGACAGCATCCGAAGCATGCATTGCAGTTGTCATCCCAAAATGCACTAGGGGTATCACATAAGCCCCCTCACTTCGTGAGGTGAGCTAAAAATCTTACAATGTAAAGGGCAGGTCAGGATTAACTCTTAATTTAAATCTTAACAGACATATGAATCTACAATAACAGGGCTCTTCTTATAAAATATTTTTGGATCACTTCTCGATTTCTGTTTTCTTAAAATTCCTTCTTTTCCATTGACAAATTCTAATAGGTATCAGCCTCTCTAACATTGAAACTTTGCTGCATAAAATATCATTAATTATATATCTGTGTTATCAAGTATCATTCAGCAAAACAAATTTCACTTTAGAAGCTACATGTATTTATTTGTTATTTGTGTACTTATGTCTTGAAATGAATTGGCACTTAAAATACCAAACAACCCACCACTATTCAACTATTATTCAAAGCATACTTCTTTCTGGATTGTGGTTTATTAGATAACATTTTGTGGTGTTTGTGTCCTAATTGTCAGAATGAATTTGGAACCCATCTAAAAATTATTGTAAAATATACAAATGTACTGCATTTTTTAGGAAACAGTATGAGAAAAGCTGGATAATACATCATGTACATGTACATGTATGTTCTAAATATCTTTGCCATTGTGAGATGCAACACTTTTCCTTATTTAATGTTAACAATTCAATTAAAATTTCACAATCTCCCACCCCTCCCCATTTCTAAGTACATGTATAAATCTGTTTTGAAGGATCAAATATAACCAGTGCTGTGACTGAAATGTCAAACAAGAAATATCTGAAAATGAAAAGTGTATTAGAGGGAGACCTACCTAATTTTTGACAAGCCACTTACTTTTTTTTTAAACTTAAACTAGCTACACAAAATACAGTATTAGCCCTGGATCTGTGGGTTCTGTATAGAATTCTTCACTGGTCACCGCTGTGTGTTGTCTGGTAGAAAGTTTGGAATGAATCTGTCTCAATAACAGGACAGGGCTAATACTGACCCCTTTCTCACAAACATGCCTGCAATTATGACAATGAAACAAAAAAGATACTAGGGTATTTTTTATTGCAGTAGATCAAGATGAATTTATCATTCCAGATAAATTAGACGGCGAGTTCCTCCACGATATCCTCCAGAGATCTAAGAGTGGAAAGTCCAGATTTAATAAGTCTATTCAGCACTGATATTTATATTGTTCATTTCACTGGTAAAATTAGTCAATCAAAGTCTAAAAGTTCACTATTTATTCATATATCACTTGCTGAATCTGTCCACATATTGAATGTTTTAGATCACAGTCAAATTAGTTTGAAATTGTAGTCCTTAATTGACATCACATATGAAATTAAACATTGTCACTAGCAAGTATCCTTAAACCTTGTATACACAGATACAATTCATTTGTTTTTGTTATGTTTTAGTAAAAACAAATACATATATACTTTAATTATTAAAACATGTAAATTTGCTTGTGAATATAAATGCAGAATATGTGATACAATGTCAATTTACCATATGCTACAATTATTTATACAATATATAAAACTAAATCTTGTCAATCACTGATGTACACGGTCTAAGTAAAAGTAACTTATAATTGAAAAATTTGCTGAATGAAAATGTTTTAAAAAATTATAAGTACCACAAATTCTAAGATGGATATTCCTTTTAAAAATGTTTAATTATGCTCAATTCAGAAAATCAAATGACGAAATCTAAGGACAATTGCCGACACCCCCCTGGACAATTGCCCCCCCCTCCCCAGACACCTGGCCCTGGACAATTGCCCCCCCAAGACAATTTCATCCCATAGGACAATTGTCCTATTATTAATATAGTAATTCATCATATGAAAGCTGAATATAATTTCAATGTTAATAGCTTCTGAATTGAAGTATTTTGGGGTTTTTTTTCTGGTGACTTTTAGAAATAGTTTCGTGAAATAATATAAAGATTAATGCGGTTCAGAAATCATGGTTTCTTGTTTTCCTAGTGATTTATTGTTCATTGTTTTGAGGCGTTTTTTTTCTGAGGACTTTTAGAAGTACATGTAGTTTTGTGAAGTAATATTATAACTATTTATGTGGTTCAGAAATCATGGTTTCTTGTTTTTCTTATGATTTACTGTTCATTGTTTAAAGGCCTGTTTAAGTTTTTGATCTACAGTATATTGATTGTAATATTGTCTCGTGCATATTAATTGCATATTTCTTCAATTCTTCATTGTTTTAATGTCTAAATTAGACACTAAAACAACAAAGGTGTGAAGAAATATTGAGTAAATATGCATGAGACTATATTCAATCAATATCATCTCTAAATATTTTGTTTAGACAAGACCATTTTTTGATTACTGAGTTATACTCTTGTATTTATAAAGATATCCCAAGTACAATTATTACAAACAGTAACAGAAGCAGAATTTCATTAATCATACTTTGTCCAATCCACATAATCTAAAATTCACTGGATAAATATTCAATAGTATGATCATATAAATAATAAAATAATAATATTATATAAAATTAAATTGGTTATAATTTTCCCAAGATTAAATATTTATCCAAGGGGGCAAAGACAGTTTTTTTTTGTTTTTTGTTTGTTTTTGTTTTTTTTTTTTTNAATTGTCAGGGGGTTATTGTCCTGCTACTGCATGAATTGGTAATTTTGATATTTTATCACCTAAGAGATTCAGTTGTAAATTCTTTACATTTTTTTTAACCTCTCAATAGTTTCAATTCCATGGAAATCTCTAAAATCCTTAAAAATTTTAATTGCATTGATTAATATTTATCATGTTTTGCATATATATTATGTAGCATATAGTAGTGAACTCTGCACTCTGACAATTTGCATTTCAGCATGAACATTTTGTCAACAATAAATAACAATGTAGATAAAATAATGTTTAATAACCATTAACAAAATGTATAAATATAATATAAATATCAACAAATATATAAAATATAAAAATATCAACAAATGTAAAAAAAACAACAATATCACAAGTAGTAATACATAGAATAAACAGCTGCCTCAAGTATAAAATCATTAAAACATACATAGATATCTAACAACTGTATATATCTATAGCATTTTATCTTGCCTTTTAAAAAGCACAGATCGGCCTTTTTTCTGTCAAGTGTCGAATTCCTTGACTTTTTAACCAGATGACCTTTCCTACATGTACATCATCTAATTAACTTATAAATTTTTTAGCATTCTAGATGCTGATTAATTATATAAATTTGATACAAACTTGAATCGAACAATACACCTTTCAAACAAAAACAAAATTCTTGGTTGCCTTTACATGTGCAATTTCAGAGACTTCACTATAAATTCCTGCCAATAAAAATATATAAAACTTTGTTATCTTTTAAAACATATGACACAATCACAAACTCTTTATACAATACTACCCGATACCCAATAAAGTCCTCAACAGAATGTCTCAACTGAAGGTCTCAATTGAAGATACTTATGCATCTAATGAACTTGCCATCACACACAAAATAAACCATCAAAAACAAATGAATGAAACAAAACAGAAATTGTGTTCAATGATCCCTATATACCCCACCTACATTTCGTTTGGAGTTGGTAAAACAAAGTTTTAGTATGCCTAAAGTAGATATAGATAACATAGATATGTACATGCTTGCTTAACAGACTCGTATTTGTAGAGACTTTGTCTCATGTACATTTATTACATATCTTGCATTGATTATCCGAAACAGCCATCAATCAATTTTAAACTGACCAAGGAAAAATACAATTTCTTTGTCCACAGATGTGAAAGATGACTTGAAATGAACTAATTCATGTAGAAGGTTGTGTGTACATAACTTGTAATACAAATACATGTACAAAATCATTACACAAGTGTATTGTAGTTTACAAAAAATTTGCATACAATAAACCCGGTATAATTGGTTAAAATCATTAGGTTTTCAATCAATATCAGTTGATTAACTGATTTTCATTTTAGATGGTGTAAGAATCAACGGGTAAAAATATGTTCAAAATATCTTATACATGGGAGGTTACTTCAATTTCTTTTTTTTTTTCTTTTATTAAAATATCACAATAGCAACTATGAAGCGATAATCATCTGTACACCAGAATTCTTTATAAAAGTAAAATGCATCGACATTATTGCATTTCCATGGGCAACTAAATTAATACCCTGCCTCCCACTTAAAATATGTAACAGTATCTGTAATCTTATGATAGGATGCCTAGTTTTATCAATTATATTTGAAACCAAACTTAAGAGCATTAAGCTTGTGTAAATTGCAGGGTTCAACACTCACACTTATTAACTTACCAAAGGCTAGTTAAATTTGTGTAAGGATTTCTAAATTTTGTACATTGTAGCCCTTTGAGCTACAAAATTTGAAAAACTTACTAAAAATGTATTTATTTTGGGACAGTAAAATCACTGCAGGGCTAGTGGATTTCAGTCTGCGCCAAAAACTTTTTTCATAACTAGTCCTTGGGGCTAGTTGAGGTAACAGATTTACTAGTCAGAATCCCATTTTACTAGTCCGAAAAAAAAAGAAAAATTTCTCCGTGATGAAAGGCAATGCAAATTTAGCATGTTGTCTAGAAAATGCAATATAAAATTTCTGCACAAAAAATTCTTGCTAGTCCTGTCGGACTAGTGGTTGAAAAAATTTACGAGTCCAAATTCAAATTTACTAGTCTCGGGCATCGGACTAGTGCCTAACAGAGCAGACTGGGATTTGGGCATCTCTATATTGGTGGTAAAGTTAGAGTCAACTCCTGCATTATTTGATTCAAAAGCAATCACTAATGGTCCCTAAGCTTACAAATCAATGATTTTACTGACCACACAAACTAAGCAGAAATTGCCTTCTGGAAGCAAAACACTGCCAAATAATACAAGAATAATAATGGACAATTCTGAACTGTCAACAGCGGAAATTTGCTGGAAAGCAGAAGAAAACCATCCCTGTATAAAACATGATTTCACATGATAAAGCATACCTTTTTCGTCTTGAAATCATTCAGTAAATTTACTGAGAGAATATTGTTATAATTAAATCTCCAGGATAGTGGTACCACTTATTGTGTGCCCTAAACTTTTGTATTAATTTTCTACGTTAAAAATTACCATACATTTTACATCTTCATATATAATATGCTATTCTAAAATTAAGGGCTGAAATTAAAACTGTAATTTCCAAACAAACACATACATGTATGGTAATATTAATACACAATACTGTCATCCATTTCTTAAACATATTTATCATTGATAACATATATACCACAATAATAATACACAATTTACCATATACAATCTAATTTACTGTACTACACATTGTAACAAGACTAACAACATAAATAACACTTCTGAAAAGTAATAACACATTCAAATACTGTATATATGTAAAACCCAAATAAATTATATATCATCAATGTAAAACCCCCCAAATACTATACCACTAATAATACAGATAACATACTGGCTTGGGATCTTCTTTGTATGCATTCCTGAAAAATAAGAACAAAAATATTCTTCAAAATATGTTTTCATTAAATAGGTCATTGCATTTTTTTATCAAAAAGGTAAACTATTGTTAACCACAGTGTCCGAAGTTCATAATAAGAATTTATGGCATGTCACCAGTAATGGGACTAGCAAATTCAGCTTTTCTGTTCATCCTACAATATTTTGCCTCAACTATATGTTATAAAAGTAAACAACTACAACATGTACCAGTGGGTGTTTTCTACTGGTCACTGGCATTGACAAATATCAAAAATACGAGGAACCAAGCCATTTTTAGCGATACCTGGTCATCACTAGTTTTTCTTCAAACTTTTCTTACTTTTGCTTTCATAGTTTTTTCTTTTTTTTTTTCTCGATAAATAGAAATAGTGCAATAATATGTCAATGTAATATATTGTTTATTTGAATGTGTATTGGTATTGGAAAGACTTTTTGATCTAATGCTTGTGTCTGATCCCTATAGACAGGTTTATTCAGATGTGACCTAGATAACAAGGAGGCTGCCATTATTGTGTCATGTGATCAATCCGCCATTACAGTAGTGAAAGAGATGCACATGCTGTGATAATTCTCTTAATAAATAACACTGTTGAAATTAATATTGAATCAATAATTTTCCCAGTTTTACATATTTTAGGTAACTAATTGACTAATCTCATTTTTTGGGTTATATATTTAAAATAAAGGGCTACGCCAAGCGCAGCATGATACGACCGCAGCATGTCGACCACTGAAATTTCAACAAAAGTAGTTTAAAGTGAATGTGGACACAGTAAAGAGCTTGACACAATAATTAGATGGACACAAAAAGAAGCTAGACACAGTTATTAGCTACTAGTAGAAACAAAATAGGGAAAAAACCCTTTTGATTACTTACTGATAAAGAGCTATGCAAAATATGTACTATCAACTAAAACTTTACATCCATAGAAATTCAAAGAAAAAATCCATCGAAATCTGATGAAAAATAAAGATATGACACATTTAGAAAAATTGCAATTTTTCCGAAACAGTAAGAGCTACAAAAAATCCGTTGACATAGTACTGAAAGCTTATATCAAGAGGAACCCAAAGAAAAAAATCCCATCGAAATCCGATGAAAAATAAAGATTTGACATATTTAGAAAAATTGCATTTTTGGCCCCTTTGACCCCTTGTAGCTCAGAAACGGTAAGACCTACAAAAAATCT
>MJUU01051538.1:7281-23346 GCA_002080025.1 Modiolus philippinarum | reverse complement strand
GCGGTCTTTGGACATGTGTGGGTGGGGTCTGATCAGCGTATAAGAAGGAGAGAATATAATTGCAATTACTGTCAAAAAAACTAAATATTAATTTAACACAATTACAAAATTATTTGTTTTTAACTAATTATTGTGTTTTTTATGTTGAAATGTCAAAAAATGAAAATACATATTCTGAATTTATATATTTGTTAACAAAATGTTAGTAGTTAGACCTTGAGATGAATATAAATGATGGACAAAAACATTAAACTAAACAAAGAACAGTCTTTTGATTAAAAATGAACAAGTGCAGATTTTTTTTTTAAAGACACATGTCTGCTAGTAAACAAATTAATGACAAGTATGGCTTTTCGTGAAGATAAAAAACAATTTTATGCCACCTTTGATCAAACCCAAAAACACTCAAATTCCAAAGTTTACTTACAACCACAAAAATATTTTAAAAAAAACATATGTAGATTTATACCTGTATTGTGCATTTCTTTATCACAAATATTATTACTGAAAAGATGATGAAAGTTTATGAGAAGTTAGTATAGGAAGACAAAGAATACATCATTATTTTGTTTCATGAATTCATTCTGTAATTTTCACCTGAAGTTGGCATCTCATAGATTTCAATTAATTTTTTAAATCGGTCACCAAATCTTATTATTTTTTATTACAATCAATTGACTAGCTTTGTACATTAGAAAATACATTAAGAGTGTCTTATAATTTGATTTAACTTTACAGTAATATTGATATGTTCCCAATGTATATAAAACAGAATACTTTTTCTTCATTACATTCCTTTTATTTATTAAAATGCATTAAAATAATAAAAACTGACTGCCTTTTGATATCAATAGTATCAATATTTCAATATTTGAAAAGGTTAATTAAATGAAAATATGTACATATTAATCAAACAGAGGTAATTTAACGGTTTATTTATTAGATTGATTATCATACAAATATCCAGCTGTTTGAGTTTCTTTCACGACTGTAATGGCCGATCTACAATTACCCCATCTGGTGATAATTCTCTTATCTAAGACAGACAATTTGAAAAACCTGTCTATATTTCTGACAAAAAATAGGTTTTAAAATTAAGTTTAATTTTGATACATTGAACTGTGATAGCTCAAACACCCTGGATGTCTTGAACCTAGTTAGTTGTTCCTTTGTTTCAGTTTTAACATAAATCGACCTCAATTGAGCTTGAACACCCCTCTAGCCGGAACTGTTTGAAGCGTTGATGTTCGACTTTACTAAGAATTGTCTTGAATTAACCTCTGCGAGTCCTAAATACATGTATGAGAATGTAACTCTTGTAACAATTGGCATCTGTTTTCCATGTTTCATATTATTTATTCTCTATTACATGCATTAATTTTGGTCTCACACTTTTTTTTTAATTCTGCTCTGCTTGTTGAAATACCCATCTGCAGAACCTGTTTTTCCTCCAAATGTAATATTTTTTATTATTTTAAAATATGTCATCTCTATCACGTGAGCAGTGAACAAATGCCAGAGCTTGGTCTACATGTAGCTTCCTGTAATTTTTTGGGGGGATCTGCCTGATTATCTCAAGATCCAAATAAAATCAAAATATCTTCAGGTGTATTTATTTCATATCCCTTTGTTGCTTATTCATGACCTCCTTACATCTTCACCTATTCAACCTTAAATTTGAATATAGATTTCATATAGTACTAAATGCTTGTGAAAAAATTTAATACTTTATCAGTCAGGGGACAGACTGGTACAAGTCTGCAGAGTTTTAGACTTGTTATAGTCTTTTAATTTTCTAAGTTTTGTATGCATAGACCTGTTGAAGTCTAAAATTTTTAGACCTGATGAAGTCCAATGTTTATTTCCTGTTGCACAGGTGTTTCAAATTTTATGGATAATTAGACTTGCATAAGTCGAAAATTTGCTAAATTGACCATTTTAATGAGCCAAGCGTCAGTATTTAGAGGTGGGGCGTCCAGACTTAATTGGAATTACATGGAAGTTTAATTTACTATTTTTATCAGAAAATTATTGGTTACTAGGGCAAAATTAGGACAGCAGGTGTACAATCAATTTAAGATTGTTATCAAAGATAACAAAATTATCAATATCAACCAACTGCTTTTGCAGATTGGTAAAGCTTTTTGTTTTAAATAACAAGGTAATAGTCATGATTCTTTTTCAATGATAAACAATATAAGGATAATTGCAAATACCCATTAAGCACAAAAACATAACTAGAGGCTCCCAGGAGCCTGTATCGCTCACCTGGCTTTCAGTTGCCACAATCGTGGTAACATTTTAAGTTATACAGTTGATCATCAGTCTCTCAAACTTAAGTACCTCAAACACCACAAATATCTTGAACAGTAATGTTGTACTATTTTCTTTGTTGAGCTTTATTGACAAAAAACGCTCTTGCTAAGGACCACTTTAGACACCAGTTTTGAAACAGAGACATCATTATGTAAATGGCAGTCAACAAACAATTTTCCCACCTTTTTTGGCAGCCATTTTGAAAATGGCTGTCAGCAAATAATTTTCAACATAAGTTTTGAAGTTGCGACATCAATAACTATTTGGAAACCAAATTTCATTGAAATCAGACAACATTGAATTTTCCCGCCTTTCTTGGCGGCCATTTTGAAAATGGCAGTCAACAAATAATTTTCAACATTGGTTTTGAAGTTGCAACATCAATACCTATTTGGAAACCAAATTTCATTGAAACTGGACAATGTTGAATTTTCCCGCCTTTTTTGGCCACCATTTTGAAAATGGGGGTCAACGAACAAATGTTATGGCGGATTTCTCAATGCTTATCAATTACTCAACTTTCTATAGAATTCTATTGTATACCAATTTGTACTGCCTGAAGGGGTTAACCTTGATACTCCAGTGATGACAAATTGGTATACAATAGAATTCTACAGAAAGTTGAGTAATTGATTAGCAGACAAAAGACAGGAGTTTAGAAGGAGTTTTATAGGTGTTACTAGAGGAATATTGGTATGTTCATTGAAGAATTGCAAATAAAATACGTTAATCATCTGAGAAATCTGCCATAACATATGTTTTGAAGTTGTGACATCAATACCTATTTGGCAACCAAATTTCATTGAAATCGGACAATGTTGAATTTTTCCGCCTTTTTTGGCGGCCATCTAGAAAATGGTGGTCAAACGAGAAATTTTTGTCATCAGTTTTGAAGTAACAACCTCAATACCTATTTGGAAACCAAATTTCATTGAAATCGGACAATGTTGAATTTTCCCGCCTTTTTTGGTGGCATTTTGAAAATGGCGGTCAACTAACAATTTTCAACACAGTTTTTGAAGTCGCAACATCAATCTATTTGGAAACCAAATTTCATTGAAATCGGACAATGTTGAAATTTCCCGCCTTTTTTTGCGGCCATTTTGAAAATGGCAGTCAACGAACATTTTCATATACTCGATCAGTGCGTACTATCTATTCAGAGTATATAATTGTTTTTGGGTACAGATCACAATGTCATGGCGTAGGAAATAGTTCGGTATTCGGCGACTTCTTATCAGTTTAACTCACCCTAGATCAATTATCTGAATACACATTTAAGAGGTGTATTTTTACTTATGATCTGAAGAGATTTGTTCATGTTTTGATAGTTAATACTACAAATATTCTTACACCATCGTTTCCTCAGTATCAGGCAAACATATTATTGATTGTCTATTGATCGTTATGTAGTAGAGTTATCTTTTCTTTAAATTCTGTGTTTTTAAAATCTACCAATAATTATCATATTTATGATTACATCTATTTACTTTAATACTTGATCTAATTAAAAAGTATAAATTTTCAGTAAATAGAATAATATATAGATATGATGGTCTTTAAATTATGAAATTTGTTAATTTAAATTTCTATTATAAGAATTTACATGGAAATATTTGTTTTTTTCTATATATTAAATGTTTTTATCATAATAAATTCACTATGTTATCAAGTTACTGCATTCCTCATGGTATAAAGGAATACTGAAATACCAATGCTGTTCTTGTATTGGTAATGTGTTTTGCATTAACAATGGATAATTAATACTTCATACTCAGTAGAATGTAATAGTTTAAGAACTAAAAACTATCGTTTGAAATGGTTTAATAAAAGTACACTTTGTAGTACCTCACTAATTTATTTATTTGAAGCACGGTGTACAAAGAAAACTCAGGTTTATCAAGGAAGGAGCTTTTATTCCTGTCTACATCTATGTTAGTTAACTTATACCAACATAGTTTGAGCGGAAATATTTCATTATGGATATACATGTACATCATATATCAATTAATTTTAGAAATAAAAGATATGGCCATGTCTTTTCTTTTAAAATCCTTAATCGTTCCGTATAGTATTAGTTCACTTTGATTTGAATAAAAATGTATAATGTTTAAAAGGTCATATTATTATTATCTAAAATAATAATTAGAATTGTGAAAAACAAACAAACAAACAGCAAACAAACTGAAATAGAAAAGACCCCTATGTTTGCAAATATCTGTCAAATTAGTAATTGTATTACATGTTGCAGAGACAAAGATTAGAAACTCCTAGTTAATCCGTTGTAAAAATCGGTAATAACACGCATGTGCGAGACTTCCCGTAAGGTAAGTCGATTTTTAATTCCCAATACCTCTAATTTTAATTAAAACTGTACAGAAATGTCAACAAAACGTTTTTATTGAATATTGATAAATTGTCATGGATATTAATTGTAATATCAGGTAAGCATAACTATTAAAGGACGATGCATCAGTAAAAAAATAACTTTACCATCGGAACATTGTGCCCGTACAGGTAAACTTTGACTAAAATTACGAGGAGTTCCGAACAGATTCTGGTGTTGCTAGCCTGGGATCCTGGCCCAAGCTGGCTACCGCACAAGGCCTGGTGCAGCGACAGCAAACGGGCCAGGATCCAAGGCCATTGTGTTGCATCATTGAAGCGAGTTTACATGCATGATGGGTTAACGATTTCGAGTAGTTGCTAATCTCTGTATGTCTCTAGATATTGACAGGTATTTAATTCAATTCAAATCAAATAAAAACCTAACTATGTATTATCTAGTACATGTGCAATTTTGACCAACTCCCCCTGAATTTTCCATATTGCTAAGAAACAGAAAGGGCTAATGGTGATCCTGAGAGCTTACGACAAGAAGCCAAAGAAATGAACCCTATAAAAATGAAATTAAAAAATTCATAAACATAAACGCATCTTTTTGTTTTGTTTTGTTTTTGTTTGTTTGAATATGATTCTTTTCAAAATTGTACAGGTATTACAGGTATGTGAACAATTGAGTATCCTTGGATATGGGTTTACCCATATCTTATCTTGTTCAACACAGGTTTTGAAGTCGCAACATCAATATCTATTTGGAAACCAAATTTCATTGAAATCGGACAATGTTGAATTTTCCCGCCTTTATTGGCGGCCATCTTGATTGAAAATGGCGGTCAACGAACAATTTTCAATACAAGTTTTAAAGTAGCCTCAGCATGGCAAACATTTCATAATTTTACACTTAATCTGCATCTTCTATTGTTTTGGAAATAAAATAAAAAAATATGAATATTTAAAAAATTTGCTGAAAAAAGGGCAATAACTCCTACAAGGGTTTATGGATTTTCTTCAAAATTTCAGGTTGGGTAGATCTTGATATGCTGAACATTTTTGCTATTTACACTTGACCTTTATCTGTTACACTTTTTGAAATAAAAAATAAAAAATGCAAAAATTTTGAAAATTTTACGGAAAAAGGGCCATAACTCCGAGATAGGTTTTCAGATTTTCTTCAAAATTGCACAGTGGGAAGATCTCATCATGCTGATCATTTTTATCCCATGTCAGAATTTTGATATCTGTAATGGTTTTTGAGTTTTCAGCACTTTACCCCATGTTCTATTTTTAGTAACAGCAGCCATGTTATTTGGTCTACGGAGATAAAAATCACAAACTTGAAAGTGCATACCCTGGTGATGATTCAGGTCAAGTTTGGTTAGCATTGACCCAGTAGTTTCAGAGGAGATTTTTGAACAAAAGTTAACGGACGGACGGACGACGGACGGACGGACAGACGAGGGATGCTGAGTGATGGCAAAAGCTCACATGGCCTTTGGCCAGGTGAGCTAAAAATGGTAATTTCTCTTAGACTTGTACAAGTCTGATCAATTTTAGACTTGTTCAGGTCAAAATTTCTCAACAAAACCTATAATTTCAGACTTGAATAGGTCTAAAATAATTTGACTTACTCCAGTCTGTCCCCTGACTGTTTATTGTACTTACAATGTTTTTGGTCCTTTAGATTTGGGTGCATCTGACATCGGAATTCTTGCAACAATCACAGATGCATTCTTTGGAATCATTTCTTCTTCATCTTTGTATGCTATAAGAAACAAAAACATTTCATTTTAAAATTTTAATTCCTCTTTCTTTCTCTAATCATATCTAAGAACTTCAAAAAGGAAGACAGAGCATCATTACATTATATTCATGGTTATAATAGCAAGTAGACTGATCTTCATCCATTAATGACTTATATTCATGTCATTTGTCAAAGTTGCAACACCATCTAAAACTTGAGTACCCAAAGGTCTCATTAGATAACTAAATTTGTAGCTTTTGTTATTGTCTGTACACATTCAGTAGCAACCCTATAAGAAGAGTTCAATTCAAGGTCCCTACAATCTTTTCCTTCATCGTTTTACTTTTCTACACTACATGAAGCATACATAGTTTCAGACAAATTTATGGAGTATCACTATCAGGTCCTAAACATTTAACTTTTGTAAATAATTTTACATTTTGTACCAGTACCTTTTGCATTCAATGCATTTATAATGAGCAAGTCCATATCACTATCATTCAACTTTTTCCTCTGCATAATGGCCTCTTTCAAATCCCTCACAGATATATGAAGTCCATCAAAGGTTATGGAATCAAAGTCCAAACTGTTTTTGAACTTGTAATGTATACATGCCATGGTGCTTGATATATCACAATACTCTACTCTGAAACAAACAAAAAAGAAAACTTAGTCAGGCTAGACATACTCAGAACATGTCATATTACTTCCTCGTGTCATTTGTTTATCATGTCTCACCTTCAGGCATTATAGCTGAAGTGTTATAAAACATGTACAAGTAAATGACAATGACTAGACCAGGTGAGCAAGTTTGGTTGGAATCAGACTTATAGTTATGATTGAGTAGCAGATTAACAAAAAAGACTTTTTCCTATTTACAAATGAGATATTTTGACTCGGTGAACCGTGAACCTGAACTCAGTGAGTATCAGGTGCTAAAGACCAGCTGGTGAATAGCATATCCTGCAAGTTTGGTTGGAATCTGACTTACAGCTGTGATGGAGTTGCAGTTTAACAAATGAGCTATTTTGGCTTTGTGTACCTTTAAATTCGGTAAAATCAAAATTCTATGAATCAGATGCACAAATACACAATTTAGACCATGTGAACATCATACCGTATTCCTCGTATTTAGTGCCCCTGTTGCTATAAGAGCCCCACAATCTGAGTAGAAACGATCAATTCCGTACTTAATTCATAGGTTTTACATCATTTTTTTTTTCTTCAAATGCGCATATATATTCATTTAAGTGCTTCAGAGTTTCCAGTTGTAAACAATCAAGTTAATGTGTTTTTTGTTTGAATTTCGGTAAAAACAACTGCCCCTTCTTATTCTTTTCTTCTGTTTGTGAAAGATTTTTTTGTTGAATGCATTGTGTACTTATGAAGGATTGAAGATTTCCATTACAAGAGCTTTGTTCTGGAACATGGTTTGAGTCCTTCTTACTAAGCTCCCCCTTTTCCAATTTTCTACACGCCCTTGGCACTTAATACAGACATATTGAAAAGTCTTGACAACTTGCCAGACATTCGGTCTGGTACCAAAGAAAAACTACCAGACCGAAACAAAATGTGCCAGACTACACCTGATGAGATAGAAGTCAAATTTTTGCCAGACATTCGGTCTGGTGGGCCCAAAATAACTGCCAGATCAACTTGATTTTTACCAGACATGTCTGGCGGTCTGGTAGTTTTTGATATGTCTGCTTAATACCAAAAATATGGTATCCTGAAAGTATAGCTAGCATTAGACTTGAAGGAGTTGGGGATTCAAAAACTGACTAATGACGTAAGCAAAGGATAGTAATCCCCATGTCACCATGTGTCAGCTCTGCTTACAGCAGTCGAAACAAAAATTAACGTAGTACTGGGGTTTAAAACTGCATCATTCATGTCTATCCCATATTCCAACAAGTTATCTAAATTGGGATAATAAACTAGAAAAAGGTGATCTGCTGATCACAAAAGATACCCCTGCCCATAGGCAATCCTAGTAGTAGCAGGAATTTTCTCACAAAGCTAATTGAAGTTATCATCCAGAACATCTGGAAACTATGTATAAAATTTACAGATTTTGCCTAAATCAAGGGCAATAACTCTGGAACACTTAATACGATCACGATCCAAACCCAAAATATTAAAATTTTCTCTCAAAGTAAACTGAAGCTATCATCCGGAAACCATAAAACTTACAGATTTTGCCTACATCAAGGGCAATAACTCAGGAACACATAATCAGTCAAGTACCTAACCTGTATGAGTTATTACAGAAAAATAACATGCATGTGTTATTACTAAGGGAAAAAATTGATAACATGTATGTTACATGCTTCAAATAGGCATTATGCAGTCATAGTTTTGTTATAAATGTATACCATTTTATTATTACCATTATTGTCAACATGCTAGGAGTTAAAATCAATAGGACTTTTCATAGTTTGCAAATATTGCAAAATATACATATGTTATTACAGGAAAAGTATGCCTGTAATAATAGAAGGGTGTTATTACAGCTACTCTGCATCACTTAAAAGTGTTTTCCTCAGACCAGAATAATGCCTAATCAAATTACATTTTTATTTATAGTAATGTATGAAAATCAAAGCATTCAATAGGTTCTGCGCAAGTTTCTTAGTAATTCCCAAGTGTCTAATAAACTAATAAATATTTAAGTCATATGCCTGTAATAACTAAGCATTGTTATTACAACTAAAGTTATATCATTTTAGAGCCTGTTCTCATTGATTAACCATGGTTCATCAAAAATGTTTTAACTTAATTGAAAACTGATTTATCCAGGCTAAATAATTAGTTTCTGCGCAAAGGTCTAAGCAATTCCCAAGTGACCAAAAAAGGTAACATATTTTAGGTTGCTACATACATATGTTATTACAGAATTAGGAATAAAGAGCAGATAACACAAAACAACATCTGTAATAACACAAGCATGTTATTATTCTGTTATAACTCATACAGGTTAGGTACTTGACTGATAATAGGATCATAGTCAAATCCGAACTTGAACTGTATTTTATAATTAGTAACCTTGTCCCAAAATATTTAAATTTTATCTCAAAGGAAACTCGTTATCATCAAGAAACCATAAAATTTACAGATTTTGCTTAAATCAAAAGCAATAACTCTGGACCGCAAATTCCGATCACGGTCAAAATTGTTTGACTAGTATTTTATGAATAGAAGCATTGTCCCAAAATATTGAACCTTTCCATCAAAGCAAACTGAAGTTATCATCTAGATACCATAAAATTTACAGATTTTCCCTAAATCAAGGGCAATAACTCTGGAACGCAAAATCTGATCACGGTCAAAATGGAACTTGACCTGTATTTTATGAATAGAAACATAATCCCAAATATTAAAACTTTCCTTCAAAGCAAACTCAAGTTATCATCCGGAAATGAAAGTGTGACAGATGGATGGAAAGGCAGATAAACGGACAGAAAGACGGACAAGAGGAATCCTATATACCCCCCCTTTTAAGGCGGGGTATATAAAGTATCCCACTTGGAGTTATTCTTAACTTGTTCATTTTTTTTTTTTTTTGTGATCAACACTATAATAACATTCTAAGTTTGTCACATTCTTTAATTGCTGCGGTCAAGGAAGTGGCAAACTTTCAGTTTACCGACATTAAGATTTACACCCCAAGGTCCCTACTTCTCTTTGACTCGACGTGGTACAAAGACAACATTGTAAAGATTTGTCAGGTTTTTGACGTCTGTAGACATTTCACATCAATGAATCTAACTAGAGCTGAGTATTGTGAGGAATCTCACAATACGATACGTATCCTGATATATGCTTGCGATACGATACTGTTACGATATGTATCATGGTACTGTAAATCTTGTTTTCCTGACATAAATTCAGCAGATATCAAGACTATGAATTGCAATATAAAATTGTTTTTATATTTGAGCCACGTATCTGTCATACTTGTCATTAGAGTAATTACAGTACAAACAGAGGCATTCAGTTAAAAATCACTCTGGTCCGACAATTTTCACCCTTGTCACCCCGGAATTCACAGGTTTTGTCGGTGTTTATCCGGCAAAATTGTCGGAAAAATTTCACCCAAAAAATCGTCGGTAATTTTCTTTGATGTTGGGTCAACTGATAAATGCCGGTGAAAGTCGGACTTCCACCAGAATTGTCGGAGTTTTAGTGTCCTAATTGTCTCTTCAAAAGTTTTAGGCTAATATCAAGAGGAAAAAATAAACTCAATGACAACCGAGTTTCATGTGACTTCCCTATCAAAATCGTATTTCCGAACGTATTAATAAATGCCACGAATAAAAAAAGACAATTGGATGGCTTCAACCAAACATATACCTATGTAAATATATCTCCTCAATTTCCATTTGACCGAGAAAAGTGGTTAAAACACGTCTAATTTCAAAACGTAAACCTCCGTAGATTCTCATACTGACATGCTTGAATGTTCGGGTTGCACGAAATTGAAGCATGGAATTTCTATTTTTATGACCAATCAAAATACAGTTAAGCGGATTCCCCTTAAAAATAGGCTCGCACTTATTGTTTGTGACAAAAATAGGAGCCAAAGACGTGGTATCTTCCAAAATTTGCCGAGGCATTTCAGAATTAAATTATTATCTCAGCAAAAAGGAACTTTTATACTATTGGAAGCTTCTTTCGGATAAAACACTTTTATGAAGATGTTAGCATAATAAAATGAGAAAAGTTCACCGTCTATTGAGCGTGACATCTTGTAAAAAATAACAAACTTATGCTTTTATGAAAGGCAGCCTTTATGGAATGTTAAGTAATTCTTGGAACTGAATATTCGATGAAATATTCACTGCAAGGATATATGAATATTTATTTTCTCTGAAGCTATTTTTCGTGTTATTTTTTTTAATTCAAAGTTATTAATAGCGTGCTATTTATAGGTCGTCACTCACTAAGATTAACCTTGACCTACATGTAATAAAACCAAATTACGCAATTTTAAGGCTGATATTCGTGCAAATTATTTAATAAGTAACAAATTATTTTTTATAATATGATCTTTAACAACTTTGAGTTCTGCGAGTCACATATAATGCACGATGTTCATACCAATTATAAGTTATTTTCTGCCATACGCATAACATTTTTTAAAAAATATCATCTCGATATTCCGACTATTTAAAATATGAAAAGCAAGCTTTTCTAAAATAATTAACTGTACTTCGTATACACAAGTAGATAAATGTTGACAAGTACAATTAACAACAGCAGGTGAGTTAATCCTCTGTTTATCAGTTTCTCGGACATCCGTGAATGTCGGTGAATGTCGGGTTTGTTGTCGGACATTCACCCAGTTTCACACACAATTCACCGACGTCGGATTTGAGTGATTTTCAACTGAATGCCTCTGTTTGTACTGTATATCAATTTATAAGCCGTGGGAGCATTCACAATGACAACTTCGTTTATAACTACGAGTTCCGCCATATTGGCGCTAATAAAATGCAGATCAGATTGGGTGTGGTTGTATAAAACAAAGCCGTTTTCGGTATCGTGATTCCGGACCAATGATATGATACAGGAATCGTCATCACTTTGGATCGATATAATCGATTCATCGATGAATTGTTACCCCTCTAAATCTAACACATTGTGTAAGCTTGCAATTGGGTGTTAATTTTGACTTCATTACAATAAGTTTTGCTGCTTTCTTGATCGCAGCTTTACTAGTAGCTTTTGACTTTCTTTCACACCAAATATTTGTATCTTATGGGTTTAAACCTGCACATCAAAGGGCTGTAAAGGGGGTGTAGTTTGCCAGTGATACATGGGGCTCAGAATTTTTTTTTTCCAGAGATGCAAAATGATGCATTCTGAGAGCAAAAAGGTGGTCACAACAAGGAATACAAGACCAAATTTAAAACTTAAAATTTACTTTCATATTTCTGACAACCATTGATTATGTTTCACTTCAGCTGTTCAAGGCATATGAAGCTGAAATTTAAACATTTATTGATTATTCCTATAATTAATCTTGATTGGAAAATATTTAAACTATGTTTGTTTTGCAATCTAGCTGTTTTTAAGCAAATTATTTGTACCAATTATTCTTTTTGATTGCCAATTATATAGGCTTGTTCGCGAATCCAATCAGTGACGTCACAAAATTAATTTTTTGGTTGGCAAAACTGTATTTCAGGAATAAATTGCATTGTATAGCAATGGGGCAGAATTTAATTTTTTAAATAATTTTTTAAAATACTAGTCCGATTTTAGATCTGTAAAATGCACAATAAACCTCAAGATTTTCATATTTTTTCTACCAATTTACTTTTTCTAAATTTCCTCTGAATAATTTGAAATGTGTATTTCAAATATTTGGAAATTGTCAAAAATCTGAATACTTTACAAATACGTCAATAAGACCAAATAAAAATAATCAAATATACAAAATTTTTATATCCTGTTAAACTGTAAAATTTCTTCAATTCAGATCAAAAGAAATTATCAAATTACCTTTAAAAACAAAACCATACAAGTTAATTGAAAATGACATTTTTATGACCCTAAATAATGATTACGATTTCTTGCCAGCCAAAAGGCTCCACAGGTAAAAATATCGAGGTTGTGACGTCACGGCGAATAAGCCTATATGTGCATTTTATAATAAAATCTTAATTACATGAAGTTTGCTTTGCATTTATTGAAATCAAAACATTTATAGCATTGGCTTGTGCTGAGTAACTTTTAGGGAAAACAGTTGTTGGAAGATGAAAGTATTACAGCTTAGGTTATTTGATGCTTTGATCTGGGAATATTGCGACAAAAAAAAATTTCAACCTTCCTTTTTGCCCAAAATATCTTCAAAAATAAAAAATATGTTTGCCTTGGTTCCCACCAACTATATTTACCAGGGCGCATTACCATAATACTGGAGGACAACCACCAAAGCGAATAAATAATCTAATTGAATTTTACAAAGGAGCTTTAGACAGCAAGGAAAAATAATAAAAGAAATGAAAATTATAAAATAATTCCAACCTTTGACATGATCCTTCAACATAGTTAACATAAAATACCATCAACAAATATTGATTAATATGTTGGGCGAACAGACCCTGGGCGAACGGGAATCAGGGTTAGAAATTAACTTTTTTCCTCCAGGGGCCAGCTGGGCCCCTAACTTTAAATTTCTAGGGGCCCAGATTTGAACGTAAAATGCCGATGTTTCAATGTGATGTGTATTCTTTTCAATTGGTTTGTTGTGATATTTTGTGTGAGTATAACTATTGTTAATGGAAGTATTATGAAGATACAGTGGTTCGTGATACATGGGAATGAAAATAATTACAAAGCATTTACTATAACTAAAATAACATCCAACCCTGTCTATAAGATGAAGCTATTTAAAAGTGTATTTTAACTCTTTAAAAAAAGAAGTTAGATTCTCAGACTGCTGGCATTGAAACAGTTCCACATTTTGAACCATAACAAAATAAATGTTATAATTTCGGAAGCTTAACGGAACAGCGTCTGTATTTTGTTCCCTTATTTTGAATAAAAGTAAAAATCAATCGGGGAAATCAATACATTGTTGGTGGTATCAAGGACCTACTAATATTGTGTTTGCACAATATTTTTTTTCACACATTTTTACGCAATATATGTTATGTTTTTTGACGGAATATCAAAATGTCGTCAATTGACCCATTTCGAGTTTCTGGAGTTACCTCCCCTGATTAAAAATAAGCGGCTATCGAGAGTAACTTTTAACATAGAATATAACGAGAAGGTTGCAGAAAAAATGCTATAACTTCGGTTTTGAGAAAGTCTAGGTCAAATTACTTGGGTATGATGTTGATACAACCCCAGAGAACAATCCAACATACTTTTCATGACGCTCACCTTTACAGGTAAGCTGTTCTTACAGGTAAATTTTTATTGCATTTGGAGATAACAGAATGTGACGGTGAGTTAATCAACATCTGTACGAGAGCCACAACAGTAGTTAATAAATAGTCAAGGTTAATATTATACAAACTATTAATACATTAGAATGTCTAAAAAGTGAAGAAAAAAAATAAACCAGTAGGGGAATACACAACAAAAAGACAATAAGATTAGTGAGATTGGTTGAAAAGAACGATTGGACCTGGTACTTAAAAACATAAAAAATGCAATGAAGAAAAAAGCAAAAAAAAAATTGAAAAGAATGAAAAGAGATTATAAAACCGAGCTACGAGGTAGTAAACATAACCCGAATGAATCAAATAAAATGTATCCCAAAGCAATACACACAAAAAGTTAGCTGCATGATAAAAGGTACACAGAGAACATCGATGCACACAAGGTATTCGACAGACAATCATTTAAAATTTAAAAACATATACTTTTATAGTTTTTACCAAATTATTTGAAAATTTCGTGTCTTCTGTCATGGTGTCTGTGTGAAAACAATACTCAAGTATGCAAAGCCGGTCAAAATCTAGGAAAAAAATTACACATTTCTTAAGAGCGTCACGATTTTATAAATTTTTTAACATAAGAATAAAAATCCTCTTTTGTTGGGAGTCACCGTGATGTTAACCAATCATAATTACATTTAGAGCGAGAGAACCCGGCACTGTATTCTTTAGAAATAACCGTTATCACATGTTTACCCAACTGTTTCAAAATTGTCTAGTCGCCAACTGGGCGAGCAAGACTAGGAAAAACGTTCACCCAGCCGGAAATCTAGGGCCACGGGTGACTGGGCGACCGCTAATTTCTTTCCCTGGGGAATGTGGGCGAACGGACTTGGATTCTCCAAATTGGAAGCAATCTCACGATTTTAAATAAGAGATTGTTGTGTCAATACAAAGTAATATAAAAAACAAAAATAATAAGCGAGCGAAGCTCGCTCCTATGGTAGGGATGTTGCTTTAAAATTTTCGCTACCGGAAATGAGGAAAAATTTGGTGTACCCTGAAACCAAAAACGTTACTTAAGGTGAGTTTAGGAAATAGGACAGTTTTATGTAAATAACAAATCTTAAACTCCTACCTCTTAATTGTGAAATTAGCCGATGCATCTAATTTTTTTTAATTACCATTACATTTAAATAATTATTTACAACCGTTTTGATTTGAGATTAATTGTCACGTGATCAAATCAAATCTTGACTAATCGTAATTATATTTGCTTGAACAATAAACAGAAACAACGTTTGAAAAAATTCATTTAAAATCAAATTAAAAAATACAATAATAAAGGGCTACGCCGAGCGCAGCATGATACGACCGCAGCATGTCGTCCACTGAAATTTGAAAAAGTGTAATTTAAAGTGAGTATGGACATAGGAAAGAGCTTGACACAATAATTAGATGGACGCAATAAGGAGACTGACCAAGTAATTAGCTGGACACAAACTAGGGAAAATAAAAATTAGCCCTTATGACTCCTTATGATTCCTCTTTGACCCTCTATAGCTCAGAAACGGTTAGAGCTACGCCCAATCCATTGACATGATGCTGAAAGCTTATATCAAGAGGAATCAAAAGAAAAAAATCCCATCGAAATGCGATGAAAAATAAATTTAAGGTAATCTGTAAATTTACGATTTTGGCCCCCTTCGGCCCCTCATAGCTCGGGAACGGCAAGAGCTACGTCAAATCCGTTGAATACTTCTGAAAGCT
>MJUU01051537.1:57503-81514 GCA_002080025.1 Modiolus philippinarum | reverse complement strand
TTTGGTGCATGATTAATCATATTTTTATTCTTTGTAATATAACATTAAATGCATAAAGTAGGCAATGCACAAAATTCTGTCAACTTCCACCTAATGGAAAATTAGGAACCGCTTCTAGCCAATATATAAAATATCTATGGCATAGCTATATATATTAATTTTCGTTTTTAGCCATGGTTCATTATCTTAAAGTCATAAAGCACATGTCAATTCAATTATAATCCGTTGTACTGGCAAACTGTATATCTTCCCTTTATCTTCGAACTAGATGACAAGATGTTGCATAAACAGATGTGGAATTCACAACAAGTGTTTTTTAACCTTCATTGATGTTTGAAAAATAAGATCTGTCATAGTATACATATTTTCTAATTTTGTAATTAAAATGTATTATTTTTGCGTCAAAAATTCAATCAACAAGTATTTTTTGACATTTTAATTTATATAATGTATATAATATATGGGGTGTTGTGTTTAAATAAAAGAAATTCCGGTTGCAAAATATTCCAGAACTGAATCTTTGCGTCGGTCAAAATGTTGGTTAAAATTTTAGTGTGTGTATTTTTTTGTTTTTTGCTGTCTGTCCATGCTGGTAATGACGAACAGAAGAATATAGAAAAAAGTGATGAGGTAAGTAATTTATGTAGTGAAAATGTGCATAATAGGGTGGAAAAAACACCAGGCAAGACCAAAGAGGTACAAAGATTTAAGGAATGGAGCAATTAGTTTTCTGGTTAATTTCGTTTATTTTTATTTTTGTCTCGCCCACGCGGAAGCAAGACATGTCGATCCAAAATCCGTCGGCATACTAGTTAACATTTTATTTACACCCTGTGATTAAAGTTTTCAAAACATCAAATAAATCTTTATGGATTCATTTGAAACTTATATAGAAGCTAGAAAATGGCCAGACAATTACCTCTAGGTGAAAAATTTGGAAATTTCTTCTTTAGTTTTTCGTATTTTGGACTTTGAATCTGAATATAAATTCATTAAAATGGACGCTCAGCTGCATGCATTGGGCAAATGTGTAACAATCTGTAGGAATTTTGATTCCAGCTCCAACTTTGTTAAATTTCCTGGAAATATCAAAAACCAGTAATTTTTTGATTTTTTTGCATACAATTATAAATCTAAGCAGTCTTTGGTACGAAACCTAATTTTGAATACTTAAGAAGTAAATAATCATGGACTCAACTTTGGTGAATTTCATGAAAAATCTCCAAGACAAGCATTTTTTGAAGAAATTCTTCTTAGTAACTATGCTTCTTGAATGAATTTGAATCATCAAACAATTTTTTTGTAATAAAATTGTGATTGTTTTTATTCATATTTTGGTAAAGAGGTAGGGCTCACTCAGGAATTTATTTCCTTCAGCATGTCAGTTTTGTGAATGTATTAAATCTTCTCCAACATTGTTATATCAGGTCATCTCTTTATATACACTTTCATAAGAAAATAAGTTCAAATGCATGTTCGTAGTTTTAGATGAAAGATTCAGCAATTGAACTTGCCATTTCAATGCAATTTTGACAGATTTCGAGAATTTTGTTAAAATCCGCTGTATAGCACCTCAAGAACCTGACTACACTAGCTGCAATTTGGAAGGGCAAACGTTTATACACTCGCAGCAAAAATGGTTTGGATTCTCATCGTCCTTTGAGTAGTACCATCTTCCCAAAAATGTAAAATGGCTTAAATAAACGCAAAACTACTATTTACAGCCATGTTCGACTGCTTACATGTCTGTGGTATATACAGTGTATTGAATGTGCGATATCGGTGAACGTAATTTACTTACGATATGCAAATAATTTACATGTAACAGTCAAAACAAACAGACGAAGTAAATGGAAAAGTTAACAAAATTCATATCAAAAAATAAAATGCAAAAAATTATATACACTGGGTATCCGAAAAAGCATCCTGATCCTTTCGCAATCGGCTTTTGATCTCTTTAGATTAACCGACCGTAAAATCATAACATTTGCAAGTTTTTCAAGGGTTTATAAGGAGAAAAAATATATAAAGAAAGAACACCATATACTTAAGTAAGTATTTGTATATAGAATGTTACTTCAAACATTAACGTTTTTTACACACTATTTTCGAACCTGTGAATAATTGCATTGTAGTAAAACTTTGAAAAGTTCGAGTACACCCTACAATTCTTAAGCGATGCATTTTACCTGTAAACTATGGAAGCCGGATGCGGCCATTTTCGCGTTTTCGCGTTTTCGTTCTATCATTCAACAACGCGAAAAGGCGAAAAGGCGAAAACACGAAAACGCGAAAACACGAAAAGGCGAAAATGCGAGATTTTACCCACGAAAACGCGAGATGTCTAGCGCGAAAACGCGAAATATCTTTAATCTCGCGTTTTGGCGTTTTCGTCTTCATGTTTTCGCGTTTTCGTGTCAGGGATTTCGCGTTTTCGCGTTTTCTTTCTCGCGTTTTCGCCTTTTCGTGTTTTCGCATTTTCGCTTTCTGGATCTCGCGTTTTCGCCTTTTCGCGTTGTTGAATGATAGAACGAAAACACGAAAACGCGAAAACGCGAAAATGGCCGCATCCGGCTTCCATAGTAGACAGGTGACCGTGTGTTAACATTTTGATAGTAGAAGCAAACTTTTTTATGTAGATGCGATATTTTTTTATTGTTATTGTCATTCATTTTATTTGTAGATACTGCAATACGAGTTTTTCCTTTTCAACCNCAACAATGACGCCTGCGGCTAAGTCAGAATTCGGGGATAAGCGCAGTTCGGTTATAGCAGTACGAGACCTGCGACTAAGTCAGAATTTTCGGGGATAAGCGCAATTCCGGGATAGTAGTATAACATACGCAGTAAAAAAATTCGACTGGAACTGGTGAAAATGCTCTCCACATGATCGCATAGTTCTGCGTTTCAAAACTTATCTTTATATTGGGTTTCTGTCAAGTAAAATTAATGTCATCGTCCTTATGTCTGTAAAAAAAATGTGTCTCTTACTGATTCCTTAGATATTCTAGTATCGTTGTTGGTAGGAAAAAAAATTGCAATATTTCTTGATAAACATACCTATTTAATCAGACATTCGGTGTATAGTCAAGCAACAAAAATATTTTTACGACAGAGGACATTTTTCTGACTGTCACATATAACTGAATATAATCCAATTGTTGACACATTTTTCACTGGAATTCTAATTTTTATTTTCTTTAGATCTCTTTAAAATATTGAAATAAAAAAATTTCCACTAGCGTGTACAATATTTAATTCCATAACAGATACTAAGAGACTTTCGTCTTTTGTCCCCAAAAATCATCTTATTTTAGTAATACGCTAATTTAAGGTCCGACTTATCGTAACATTAATTAAAGTAATGATTAATAATATTACAAACAAACAGAATTTGAGACTTGTAGGTATTCCAACGAAAATTTGAATGTTCGAATCAATGAATATAACGGTGCAAAAAGATGGTTATCTGCTTCAATAATAAGAAATTAAACTTTTTATCTCCAAACAATTTAGATTAAGGATTCATTAACATCATTAAAAAAAATTGCAGTTTATCCACTTTCGGTATTTTTTTCTTACCAGTTCTATTTAAGAGACAACGGCAGTAGAATACCGAAGGAACAAGGGAAGCGATGACTACAAAAATCGAAGTCCAAAGACATGGCAAAAACAATTACAGATAAAAACAATGACAAAACAAGGACGTGAGACAGCTACAATGCACGGAAATAAAAAGATAACATTAAGAACTAAGGCACTCATAGTGTGAACTCCCATGAAAACCGGGAGTGACATCAGGTGCTCCGGAAGGGTAAGCATGTCCTTCTCCACTAGCGACACCCGTCACACGATCAGTGAGGTATATATTGTTTTGAAAGTTCTGATTTCAGGCTGAATGGAATCGCCATTTTCTAACCCTTAGGCAAAACCAATGAAATTCCATGGTACGTGTTACTTCTCTAACCCTCAAACAGTGCCAAGGTAAAAATTTTGAAAAGCTGTTGTAAGTCTATTGAGTATTCAAACAATAACCAGGACAAACCAATAGCACAAACATTACCAACAAAGACAAAACTAAAATTTTACAGTATGATATACAAGACAACACAAAAAACTAAAACCACTGACAGTGTGAACTCCCATAAAAACNAAGAGTGACATCAGGTGCTCCGGAAGGGTAAGTATGTCCTGCTCCGCTAGCGGCACCCGTCACACTATCAGTGAGTCAATCCAGGGTTGAGTCAAATACGGTTATGTCAAAACCGTGATGACGTGAAATCTAGCTGAAAATGTCCGTTTTCATTTGGGACACAGACACGTCATATCTGTCAATGATGTCATGGTGACGGCCATAGAATTTCTGAAGGGATGAAAGTAACAACGGCTGAACAAATCACTGACTAAGCAGCTTTTGGGACAGTGTTTTTGCTCTAACTAAAAAGTCACCGTATAAACTTCATGCCCGACAGTAACGAATCAACTGTGAAATGTACACTCCATAGGCTGGAGAGGTAGGCATATTGCTGCTCAGAAAGGGAAAGTTCACAATTGGGGAGTTAAAATCATCACGTTTGTCATACAGCTTAGATTTCAAACGTCCATTTTCGTCAATGTAAATTAAAAGATCTAAATACGAAGCTGAAGTAGGTGTATCGGTAGTCTCTTTAATTTCAAGCTCATTAGGATAGATTTGGTGTAAATATTCCTTGAATTTTGGATTATTAAGAGAAAGTACATCGTCTATGTAGCGGAAGCTGAAATTAAAGGACTGAGCTAAACGTTTTTGTTTTTTCTGTGTAAGCCCTTGTAAAAACTTCGCCTCATACGAAAAAAGGAAAAGATAAGCTAAAAGTGGCGCGCAGTTAGTTCCCATGGGAAGGAGCTAAGGAAAAACTAGTTCATAATTATTTGGAGTTACGGCGCTTTGGCTGGCCATTGATTAATATTAACTACAACAAAAATTCAAGAAACTTGCAAATACAAGTAAAAGATAAAATAACCGTGCACCTACGCGCATTCATGAATCTATTTGAAACTTTGCAGTTGAAAAGTAGAGGTTGTACTTTGAATACAACACTTAACGTGCGTCTTCATGCGCCATGTCATCATAATGTATTTATCCAATAAAATTGATAAATCAACAAACTTTGCTTACAAAAAACTTCGTTGGATTACCTAAGACTTGTAGAACATATATTTCCAATTGAAAGGAAAATATTCAACACCAACATTTATATATTCTGATTGTGTCAAAAGTTCCTACTTCTTTTTTTATACAAGAATGTCTTTGTTTACAGGATAATGGCGATTGTTTATACAATGAAAATATATATAGTAAGTATTAATCTATATGCAATATTGATGTGACTCTCGCAGTTCAATAAGCCATAAAATTTGGATAGTCATATAGGAAATATGACTAATATAAATAAACCTCCTTTACTTAATTCACTAGGAAAAAATGGAAACGGGGAATGTGTCAAAGAGACAACGACCTAAAGGGGAGTAATAACAACTCAAAGCCACCATAAGATCTTCAATGAACGGTGAGGAAACCCCACACCCAACGGCAGGTCGGAGTCGGCCCCTAAATAAAGAGTAATAAAAAATCATCCTAGACTCCCATAGACATAAAGTAAACTAACTAGAAAACAGACAAAACACACAAAGGTTTAATAAATTTCCTGACTTAGGACAGGTGGAAACCTGCTGCTGCGGGGTTAAACAAGTTTTATTTGGCACAAACCTTACTAGCCTGTTTTTCACGATGAACACTCATCAATATTACCGTAATTGGTCACAAACTTTTATATCTGCTTGACTAAAATAGAAATATTGGTCTTTTAGTTTTTGGCACCGTCTAATATAAGAGCCAAGCTGCATTTTGTTAACATTTCCATGATAGCAATTCTACACTAAATTTATTACTTTGCACCCCCTTCTCTAACTAGCTATGAAAATGTGGAATGATGTTAGGTTACTTCTTTTCCTTTTTAAAATATCCCCTATCAGTTCTTTTAAAAAGTACTGATTTTAAATATTATATTTGTACATTTGTTTCTTTGTATAAAATATAGAATTTTACCTGCTCCATAAATCATGACATTGCCAGTAATGTTGATTGACGTTCCAATGCCACGCCCCTTCCACACGGCCGCCTAAGATATACCACACAACTTCTGATCATATTGGTTATTTGTTCTCTATCAGTTTTTAAACACATTTGAGTTTATGGTCTTCCAACATTTAGATTTTATCTGCACTGAAGAGACATAAGTTGTCGAAATGCGCATATGCAGAATTTAAATTCACAGTAACTTCGGTATTTAGTTATTTGGAAATTATTGTTGACTTAAACCATGTCAATCAAATATAATAAAACAATTATGGTACTTTTTTTCTCGATCAATCTTGGGTTTAACGGAGCAAAAAGGATAATATTGAACTCGGGTAAACCATCGTTCATTATACTTTGTTGCTCCATTCGACCCCATATTAATCTCGAAAAAGTGCCATTATTGTATAATATCCTCCAATTATCTCATCAGAATTCTGTATTACTTTACTGAAATATCTCTCTAAAGCGGACACTGTTAAATGGTGTAATGTTTTTTCACTGATTTCACTTCTACATTTTGGTCCGTACTTTTGTCGAGATTTGAGTACGGGCATAGAAACGGTAATATGGGTTATCTGCAGGAGGCATCGATGTCACTTGAACTTTTTACATAAAGTACTTGTAATGATTTAAGTGTCATTGAGGCAATTTACTGGGATTAGAATTCTGGGTGACGCTATTTGAATACATGTATATATTTTTCAATAAATTAAGATACAATTAGCTAAGTTAAACAGATTTCGGCAGCTTATGAAATCGAATGAATAATATTAATCAATATCAATGGGAATATAACAGAATTACCAAACAGAATTTTTAACAGCCAAAGTCAAAAAGGCTACATGTAATAGCCATTAAATATGATATTAAGATATAGAGATTGAATTCCACTTTGTCTCAAAATTAAAATGATTAATATTGTTGCCATGTTTAAACCATAAAGAACAGGAAAATCGCAAAAGATAACCTTATCATAAAATTTAGGTCAAGGCCACCTAATTGTCAATGATTTGGGCAATACTCATCAAGGCAATCGAATTGATGAAATATCATTGTCCTATAATGCGTAGTTGAGAAATGGACTTAAAGGCAAAACTTAACCAAATTCACCGAAGAGTAAAATGTAGGTCAAAGCCATCTAATTGTCAATGCTTTTGGTAGTACTTGTCAAGGCAATTGATTTGATGAAATATCATTGTCCTATAATGTGTAGTTGTTGAGAAATGGACTTTAACGCAAAACTTAACCAAAGTTACTGAAGCGTAAAATATAGGTCAAAGCCACCTAGTCGTCAACGATTTGGGTAGTACCTATCAAAGCAATTAATTTGAGGAAATATCATTGTCCTATAATGTGTGGTTGTTGAGAAATGGACTTTAACCCAAAACTTAACCAAAGTCACTGAAGCGTAAAATGTAGGTCAAAGCCACCTAATTGTCAATGATTTGGATAGTACTTATCAAGGCAATTAATTTGATGAAATATCATTGTCCTTTAATGTGTAGTTGTTGAGAAATGGACTTTAACAAAAAACTTAACCAGAGTCACTCAAGCATGAAATGTAGGTCACAGAGTCAAACTACCTAGTGAACTCTGTAGTACTATCAAATATCTATCTACTGGCCTACTATTATTGTTCTACCTCTTACAGTTTCTGAGAAATGGACTTAAACGCAGAACTTAACGGACGTACGGACGGACGGACAAGGGTAACACTATATGCCCCTTCCACATTCGTGGGCGGGGCATAAAAATGCGCTTTACATGTACATAGTAGTCTTAGTTGATATAACTGATTATTCGGGCTTCGTTTGGTTTTTTTGTTTTGTTTTTGTTTTAGTTTTTGTTTTTTTTTTTTTGCATTTAAGCTTATTTTGAAATTGTGCATTCGCTTTGGTTGGGATCTAGTGCTGCTGGTGAGGAATTAATTTCCGAAATGGCCACACAGCACATTAAAATATAATGCAGTTGGAGTTAATGTATGTACTATTGTTCATTTACTCCATATCATTTCGTAAAATATTTTATTCTGGAAACCCGTTTTGGATTTGGTGTTTTTTTTTGTATTGCATGTTAAATAAGTTTTTGATCTAGATTTTCCAATTCTGATTTATTTGCTTTGGTATTGGTGTCCTGAAAGCATGCATTTTTAATTGTAATTTTCAGCTATTGTAGATGTTTTTTGTGTTGCATCTCTTGCGTTGCTTCCTGTTATTGTCATGTTTAAATTATAAAGAACATCGATTTGTCAGGATTGGAAAAAAACAGATATTTGATTTGTTTTTGTGTTGTTTCTTTTGTATTGCTTCCTGTTATTGCTTTTTATTCTATAGAGAAAGAACTTAAATTTGTATCATAAGGTAATACTATTGATGGATTTACTGAATTTTTCCCACACTGCAATTTTAAGATTTTATTGATTAGAACTGGCATATTTCAATGATATAACTTGACAAATGATGTGAAATTCAATTAATAAAATTTAATTCAAAATAGTATTGTATGCCCTTTCTGAAATAAATTGCACACCTCAAGGACGACTTCAATGCAAACATTAGATCTGTTTATTATTATTATTATTAGTTTATTAGTGAACAAAAGCAATGAAACAATACTTAAAATTAACGAAAGTAATGGACACCGATATGTAAATCGACTTCAAACCACCGGCGGACATGATCTTTTTCGATTCTTATATGACGCGTACATATGGTGTACAAGTGCACTAGACAACAACTGCCTTTGCCTAAATTTGTGTACAAAACATATTACGACGTCGTCTGTTGCAGCGTAAAGACTGTTGTTACGTAGTTTATTATGATATTTTGATATGGATAGTCATCATGGTTTACATTGTTCCTATACTAGAATAAGTGAAAATGTTTATTATTAATTAAACGAATCCAGAAAAGATAATGTAGCTGGGTAGAATTCTAAAATATATCTTGCCTTAAGAGTTGGAGAAATTTTGATTTTTTTTTTTGCGACCAACTACACTGTTTGTTTTGACCTAAATCAGATCATTTGGTTGCAATGTAAAAAAATAAATAATTTAAAACTAAAATGATCTACTGCTTTCTGAGATTCAGGAAATTTAAGACCTAAAAACCTGATTAGGATGCGACAGTAGAATACCAAAGGATACTAAGAAATAAATCAAATTAAATAGACGAGGCAAAAACAAGAATAAAGGAAAGTAAAGACATTAGACATGCACAGAAACAACGGAAATAATCAAAAATACTTAAAACTAAGACAGTTACAGTATGAACAATAATTAAAAAGAAAACACACACAAACTGCCATCAAGTTCACAGGAAGAGTAAGTATTTCCTTCTCACATACCGTACCTGTCACACTGTCAATGCATAGGGTTGAGTTAAAAAATTAATGTCAAATACGAGAAGACCTAAAAACCAGCTAAAAATATATCTATCGATTAAGGACTCTTTCTATGATGTCATGGTGACAGCCTCAGAATTTCCTATAGATTTTAGGTAACAAAAGCTGAACAAATCCCTGACAGGCAATTTTGGGAAAGTATTTGAATAAAATCATAAAAAACTAGAGTAATGACTGTCGGAAACGACAGTGATCCCCGCAACCCCTGTTTGACACAGAAAACAGCTATAGACCCTTGGAATAATTTTTCTTAACATTTTTGAAATTAAACTATTGACAGTCACTATTTTTACCATAAGGAATTAAAGAATATATGGTTGTTAGGCAGAATTCCAAAAAATAAGTAGTCTTTGAGACTAGGAATTTTACCAAACTTGGAATCATATATTTTGGAAATCAAGTTTGTGAAATGTTTCTTCTAATTCTAACAAATTTTTTAACTATGGTTTCAATGTAGAATTCAAAAAATATGTGGTCTTTGACACTTTCAGGAAATTTACCAAAATTGGAATCAAATATTTTTGAAATTCAATTGGTGAAAATGATTGCCCTACTGGAAACAAACCCTAACAGCATGGTTGCTAGGTAGAATTCGAAAAAATAAGTGGTCTTTGACACTTTCAGGAAATTTACCAAATTTGGAATCAAATATTTTTGAAATTCAATTGGTGATAATGATTGCCCTGATGGAAACAAATCCTAACAGTGTTGTTGCTAGGTAGAATTCGAAAAAATAAGTGGTCTTTGACACTTTCAGGAAATTTACCAAAATTGGAATCAAATATTTTTGAAATTCAATTGGTGAAAATGATAGCCCTAATGGAAACAAATCCTAACAGTATTGTTGCTAGGTAGAATTCCAAAAAATTAGTGGTCTTTGACATTTTCAGGAAATTTACCAAAATTGGAATCAAATATTTTTGAAATCCAATTGGTGAAAATGATTATCCTTATCAAAACAAATGCTAAAAATCTGGTTGCTAGATGAAATTCCAAAAAATAAGTGGTCTTTGAGACTTTCAGGATATTTACCAAAATTGGAATCACATTTTCGAATTCTAAGATTTCAGAATTTTTATTTTTTCCAAATACTTGCCAAAATATAAGATTATATGCCAAAATGTCCAAAAATATCAGTCTTTGACATTTTCAGGAAATTTACCAAAGTTGGAACCGGAATCAAAATTCTGAAAGCTTATTGCGCATCTACAGACTATATGCAACAAACTAAATGCATAAATCCAAAAATGTAGAATGAGTTTGCCTCGCATGCATACGTGTCACAATCAACATTTTGTGGTCTTTGTCAAATCGACATCATGGGGCCTCTTGTTTGCATCAAGATAAATATCAAAATCCGAAAGCTTATTGCGCATCTACAGACCATATGCAACAATTCTACAACAAAATTAAAACCCTAAATCCAAAAATGTAGGAGGAGTTCGCGTCGCATGCCACATGTGTGAAAATAGACATCTTGGGGCCTCTTGTTTGCACCAAGACCAATATCAAAAATCCAAAAGCTTATTGCGCATCTGCAGCATATATGCAACAGTTCTATAACAAAATTAAAACCCTAAATCCAAAAATGTAAGAGGAGTTCGTGTCGCAAGGATGTGTGACGGACGGACGGACAGACGTACGGACGGACGAGGCCAAAGACAATATCCCCGAACTTTCATTCGAAAGTGCGGGGATAAAAAAATCACCGTATAAAGTACATGCTCTACACTAACGAATCAACTATAAAATGCTTTAGACATACATATTTATCTTGCTATTAAGCAATTGAAATGTCACATTTGTCATGAAGCTAAGAATTAAAACACCCATCTGTGTCAATCTAATCACTAAATACCAAACTTATTGTATTTTTTCTAAGAAGTTGTATCAAAATATGTTTTTCTTTTTCCTTACATCTAAAAATGCAATTGCATTCTCCATATAGTGAGCAGAAACATTTATGTATCAGATCAGAAAAAAGTACTTTCAGTTGAATTTGGGAATAGTTATAAAAAGAGAAGAAAAGGCAAAAGCTTGAATAATATGAGAATTTGGGACAGTGATTAAAAACAGCAGTTTGAAGAAGATGTAAAGATTTGGTTAAAATTCTCATCAAATATACACCGCTCAAGGATTAGAATGAAAAGAATAAGTGGTATTTGAAATTTTTAGAAAAATTGCAAAAAATTAGAGTTATTTTAGTTCACACTGTGAATGTCTTGTTAGCTCACCTGGCCAAAGGCCATGTGAACTTTTGCCATCACTCGGGGTCCAACGTCCGCCCGTCCGTCGTCCGGCCGTTAACTTTTATTCAAAGATCTTCTCCTCTGAAACTACTGGGCCAATACTAATCAAACTTAGCCTGAATCATCACCAGTGTATGCTCTTTCAAGGTTGTGATTTTTATGACCGTAGACCAAACAACATGGCTGCTGTTACTAAAAATAGAACATAGGGGGTAAATTGCTATTTTTTGCAAATAACTCAAAAATAATTACAGATATCAAAATTCTGACTGTGGTAAAAATTATCAGTATGATGAGATCTACCTGCCCTGCAATTTTGAAGAATATCCGTTTACCCGTCTTGGAGTTATTGCCCCTTTTCCGTAAAAATTCATTTTTTCGTTACTTTTAGTCTTATATATTGAAAATGGTAGTAGATAGAAATAAAGTTTACATAACAAAAATGGTCAGCATAGTAAGATCTACATGTCCTGCAATTTTGAAGAAAATCTGACAACCCACATAGGAGTTATTGCCGCGTTTTTGTTGAATTTTCACAATTTTTTAACGTTTTTACTTTCATTTCAAAAACTGTCTGAGATAAAGGTTAAATGTGAATTGCAAAAGTGTTGAGGTTTTCAAGAACTACAATATCTACATATGTCCAGCAGATTCGCATATCATCCAAGATGGCCGCCAGCGGGGAAGATAATTTAACATACATGTAGGACCCTATGGGAAATGCATTCAAAGATCTTCCCCTCTGAAACCCCTGAGCCAATGGGGCCCAAATTTTGTCACAGTAGTCTTTGGATGGTTCCCTTTAAACTTTGTGATTTTTTTATGTTCGTATTTCATCCAAGATGGTCGCCAGCACGGGACATAGTTTAACATAGGACCCTATGGGAAATGTATTCAAAGATCTTTTTCTCTGAAACTACCAAGACAAACTGAAGCAAACTTATTTACTTTGTGGCATGTGGCTATGTTTTTTGGCCATTGTAGGTGTTTCCTGTTATCATTTTTATTCTATTGGTCACAATAGTCCTTGGGTGGTCCCTTTAAAGTTTGTGATTTTTACGTTCGTACCTCATCCCAGATGGCTGCTAGCGTGGAGCACAGTTTAACATAGGGACCCTGTGGGCAATGCATTCAAATGTTTTTTCCTTTCAACCCACTGAGCCAATTGGAACCAAACTTGATTACAATAGTCTTAAGATGTTTCCCTTCAAAGTTTGTGATTTTTATGTTCATACCTCATTCAATATGGCCGCCAGCAGGGGACATAGTTTAACATAGGGAATCTATGGGAAATGCATTCAAATGTCTTCTCTTCTGAACCTACTGAGCCATTTGGAACCAAACTTGGTTACAATTGTCTTTGGGTGACCCCTTCCAAAGTTTGTGATTTTTAGTTTGTACCTCATCCAAGAATTAAAATGTAACATCTGGTGAACTGATTTATAGTATGAATGGGTGGTCTGTTGGTGACAATGAATAAAACCAGTAGCCAGGTGAGCGATACAGGCTCATGTGAGCCTCTAGTTTTTGAATGTTGTATTTTCTATTTTTGTGCTTTGTATCTGTCTAATGTGATTGTTTTCTGTGTTTAACGACATTGTTTTCTGTGTTTAACGACATTGTTTTCTGTGTTTAACGACATTGTTTTCTGTGTACTCGTTTTGGCCATGTCTTTAGACTTCGGTTTTTGTATATTCCACACATTTGTTCCTTTGGTATTCTACTGCCATTGTTTTAATTGAATTAAAGATGTTTTTTTCTTATAGAAAAAAATGAATGTATTGATGCTAATAGAATTTGAAAAATTCGGCCCAAAAGAGTCTTTGGAAGTTGACCTAAAAGTTGATCTTTTTTTAATTTATAGACACAAAATAGTCGTATTAAATGAAAACTACTGAATGCAAGTATTGCTAAGTAGAATACTTATTTAAAGAGCCCCTGGGGGATCAATTGCTTGGTTTTATCGTGTATTTGCAGAGATTTCAGTATTTGTATTCGTATATAAGAAACAAATTGGCATCATTTTTTTTTACTCCATTAACAGAAATGTTATGTTTCTTTCAGTTAAAACAAAAATTGAAGTTGCCAGGTAGAATTTCAAAAAATATTTTTAAAAAATCCAATATTAAGATCTTATCGCTAATTTGCGCAATTTTCAATTGTTGCCGAGCGACGATAATTCTTTTATCACTGCACTGCGCTACGCTCATATTATCGTCAATATCTATGGGACGTTAGCAACAGCGTATTAATATGGCGTCGCGTGACGTTTCGCGAAAGAAAATAATCCCAAGAAAGAAAGCGCTATATTTAACCAATAACAGTTTGTTTAACTAAAAAAATATTTTATTGGAAAATGAAACATTTAATAACAGAATTAGCGATAAAAATACTATTAGTAATTTGTTTTGCTCGGATGGATTTCTCAGCTCGTATTGCATCTCGTACTGTCGAACTCGATGCAATACAAGCAGAGAATTCCATACTCGCAAAACAAATTACTAATAGTATATATATATTTTGAGATTTCTGAGAAAATTGGAAATGTAATATTGTATTGTTACAAAAAAAGATTAGTCTGTCGTTTAATGAAACTTACCAAAGTTCCAACGTGAACCAAAATTAATATAGTTATAGCACACCTATAGGTAAGTGGTAAAAATAAAAACCTAGAAAAAATTGTAGATTCCCAAGCAACTTGTGCTAAAAGAGCGAAGAACAGGATACCTTTAATTTTGTCTCTAACTTTATGTTTTAATGCCTGATTGGTTCTTTGATGATTTTTTGTGACATAATAATTTGATTTTCTTAATTTATTTTATTTGTAAGAAAAGGCAGATTTACCAGAATGCAAGTCAAAACAACCATATGGAAATATTGATCTACGTGAATCTGAAAATCCGTCCGTGTTTCGTGATCTAACTTCAAAAGAAATAGAAGGATTACTGAAGTTTCTTTACCTTAAAAGCGATTTAAATTTGACACGTGCAAACGAAAGTAAAATTGATACTAACTATATTTTTCGTGCTACTTTGCATCTTCCTCCAAAAGAGGAAGTCCTAAAATACTTTGACAGAAAATGCAAAAAACCTGTGCGTGAAGCGCACGTTATAATATTTCGTGATGCTAGACCAAAACCAGATGTAACAGAGATAATTGTTGGACCACTGCCTAATCCAACGGATTATAGACAAATTCCGTATTTACCGGAGTCTCTACCTTTTGCCAATAGACCTCCGACTTTTACCGAATCTGTTCAATTTATCGAGCTCGACAGAAGAGTCGATAAAGTGCTGGGGACAATGCTACTTGAGCTGTTTGGTGGTCGTTTATTAAATTGTAGTAGTAAATGTCTATCTTTCAATTTCGGAAGTCCGTTATCACCCGCACTCTCCGGTGAAAACAATCGTCTGGTTTTTCTCTGGTTGCAGCATTTTGTAGAATACTTTCTTCTCCGACCACTTGACTTTGTAGTTCTAATAGAGCTTGGTGAAAAGAATAATCTGTTAATTCGTAAAATTTATTTCGATGGATGGACATTTAACTCTCTTGAAAATGTTCTTAAGTATTACAGAAGTCGAAAAGAGTCAATTAAAAGCGCGCCTTTTCCAGATGTAACTAGAAATTCTCCCTTAACACTAAATGCAAGAGGACAACGACAGTTTCAAAAACCCTTAAAAAATCCATCCCAGGTTTCTCCAGATGGAAAGAGATACAACATAATTGACAGGTTTGTTGATTATGCCGACTGGGAATTCGAAGTGGGAATGCATGTTTTAACCGGTGCAAGACTTCAAAATATTAAATACAAGAAAGAGCGTATAGCTTATGAAATAAGTATACAAGATCTTGCTAATTTTTACTCCGGGCCTAGACCTTTCGAATATACAGTTAATTATCTGGACGCAAGGTTTAGTATTGGGCTTGGTACAAAGTTTTTAATGCCAGGTGTTGATTGTCCCAACGATGCGACTTTTCTTAGCTCTTTGTTTAAGATTGACAGCAGTGACAAACCGATTAAAAATGAGCATGCATACTGTGTGTTCGAATGGAACACGGGTATGCCTCTACGCCGCCACAGTGGGTACAACAGATTTCAACACGCCTTTTACGAAGGAGTTCCATCAGTAGCATTAGTGGTCAGGACAATTCCTACTATAAGTATGTATGACTACATCACAGATTTCATATTTTATCAAAATGGTGTCGTTGAGATAAAAATCACGCCTACAGGAGTTGTCGCTAGTACTTGGTTCAGCCGAAGTAATCCATACAGTTTCCAAATTTCTGACAATTTTATGTCACCAATGCATCAACATCTTTTTAACATAAAAGTAGATTTGGACATAATGGGAACGCAAAACAGATTTGAAACGCTTGATATTGAATCTGATATTGTAGCAAATGAAGTAAACAGACACCCTGATGCATTTATAGTACAAGATAAATTTGTGAAGACACTGAAAGCTACAGAGTTAGAAGCAGCATACAAATTTAATTTTAATATTCCTACATACCTTACGTTTGTAAACAATATGAAAAAAGATAAATTTGGAAATTCACCTGGCTATAGATTGATAAACAATGGGATGACAAAAGTTTTGCGCCCACCCAATTTAGGAAATGGTCCTGCAATAAGTTGGGCTGATTATCAGGTTGCTGTTACTAAGTATAAAGACAGTGAACCAAGAAGTACATCAAAATATTCACTAGCGAATGATTCAGTTGTCATTTTCCAGAACTTCATTGACGACAATGAGGACATAGTAGACGAGGTAAGATGCGAGTTTGTTAATTAGTTTAAATTTTCTTTTTCGACTAAATTAGTATATTGATAAACGCAGAATGCTCAAATCACATATTTTTTTTTGGTGTTTAGCATTAATTCTCAAGTTGTAACACGACTCACAACTGCAGAGGGCAAAATCAAATTTACTTCAGTATGAATGATTTCAAAATTGGACTATAAACGAATCGAAAGATGTGTTTACGTCATCGTGCGTATTACATGTCTTTTCCAATTGGTTATTTTAAACAAATACATATAATAACTGTTAAACTGGGTAAATGCATCTTCAAACGAATACTGAGGTGACATTAGAAACATTTGCATTGTGGGAAATATGCGGAGAAACTGATGCATTTCGGGTAAAATATACAGCAGAACTAACGCATTGCAAGTAAGGTATACATCATGCATTGACAGTGAAATATTTTGATAAAAACTTGTCCACGACAAGCCATCAGAATGAGTTAACAATACAGATACAATGATGTGCATTAAACCCACAAATTACAGCCAGCTCTTAGAGTCCTTAATAAAACTTTGTCTATACTTTAAAAGAAATCATTTGAATTAGCTACGACTCAAGTGTACGTTCTGTAAAATGTGTGATGTTTCTGTAAAACGTGTGATGTTTCTGTAAAATGTGTGATGTTACAAGACAAAGCTATTTTAGTTGTTTTTACCAATTCTTTCATAGTTCTTTAGATATAAGAAAACAGAAATATTGTAATGCTACTGGCAATATGTGGTCTTTATTTATAGGATCTAGTTACTTGGGTAACAATGGGTTTTTTCCATATCCCACACAAGGAAGACCTACCTGTGACTCATACTCCGGGACTAAGTTTGAGCACGTTCCTCATGCCTTATCAATATTTCGACGAAAGTCCTGGTATGTCAGCTGCCAATGCTATAAGAATAGACCCGAGAGATAAAAACGGAAAAACTGTTGGAGTTAATATAAGGCGATTTGGTGTAAAAAGTGACATCGACTGCATTCCCAAAAGAAATCCAATTGAAGAAATATTGCAGAAAAATCCCTGTCTGGCGATAAGGTGTTTATAAACACATGCTGGTTTCATGTCAAAATCTGTCAAAACAATTAAATTATTCAACACAATTTAGAATGTTTTAGTTTGTAAACATAGTTTCCTTTAAGCTGTCTTCTTTTAAAAGTTACTAGCAGTTTCTTAAGCACAGAAAATCCTAAAATGTCACATTTTCACGTGATTGCAAATCATCACGTGATTGTAATTATCACTTACTAGGAAATTTTTGTAAATTCTGACTAAATGACTAAATGACCAAATAGAGGCAGGATAAAGAAAGTGAGTAGGCATTTCACTTATGTAACCTAAAAACAAGAGACAACAAAGGAATGTCTAACCCACAACAATGTATATAGATTTATGACTTTTCTGTGGTTTCTACTCATTCATTTTATCATGTTAGTGGTCTTTGTTTTTACTAGTCAAGACGAGAATGTGGTTGCATGTCCTATTTTATAAACAGTCATTTTTCTTTCTTGGTATGTGCATATAATCATCCGATAAATAGTCTTCTCTTTGGCTAATTTCAGAACTCAAACTAATTGCAATTTCGATATTTGTTGTTTTACTAGTTCTGGGAAGATGCTTATAGTTTTGGATTATCGTATTTAGTGTCATTGTTGATAAACCAATCGTCTTGAATTGAAAAAGTAATCATGAATGCTGTGTTTTGTTTGCACACAACATGAATTTGAGTTATTTTTCACCGATATTTCATGCAAGATTTAGAGTGGGAATAAATCAACCAAACACGGAAAAGCCTTCTTTAAAATGACAATAAAACATTTGACAGACATGGTCTATAATCTTTTCTTATTCGAATTTCGCCAATTTTATTCTTGCCGTGGACGGTTGGTCAGACATAGATTTGGAAAATTAAGTTAGAATAGCAGACACATTTTGAGGGAAAACTTGCAAGAGATCAATAAAATCTTATAATCATTTATTTGAAATTTCCCTATATTTCTGAAGTTCCACTACCTAAACGCCACTGCAAACAAACCGGATGTTATGATCTGTTCATTACATTGATCCCATATTATGTGTTGCTTTGTTCAAAAGATCATAAGAGCGAAAATAACAGGTCTGATTTCATTGTCAGAAATCTATAATAAAACTTTTATGTCGAGAACAAATATTGATTGTTTAGGTGAGAGATGAACACTCAAGTCCGATGTAAGCACGTTTTTTTTTGGTATGCGCAAAAAATGTTATTTTTTTAATTACACTCCATGTAAGTAAGCTGTATTCTGATTGGTTAAAAGCCATTGTATTTTTTGGAAATACTCCTTTACCATGGTATTTGTCCAGAAGTCATCTACGCACTAAAATGAAAGAGACATTCGGTGTAATTAAACAGGTATATCATGAACGTCGGGCTATTTGCCAAAAATACATACTTTGGTTTAAATTTCACTCTCCGTTCAAGCTCAGGAAATTTATTTCCAATTGGGTCCATAGTAGTAAATATACTCTTAAAACTTTAAAATAATATAAAATGATATGAATGATTCAAGACTTAGGTAGGTTTTAGTTTTATGTAGGTCACGAGACTCTAAAAAACAAAATTATTTTGAAACTTAATTTTCTGCTGTTCAAATAAAAAATCTTTTACAGCAATTTTGAAGTCATTTTCAGGTTTTATACGTTTAATATTTTCAGGTAATGTGTTCCAATCATTTACAGCATTAAAATAAAAAGTATTTTCTGCCGGACCTTTAACCGATGGAACATTAAAGTTAAATTTACAGTTATTTGTCATATAATTATGACAGCCACTAACTTTGGTGAAATTTTATGACATATAATTTGGACACCGATTATAAAAAAAATTATGTACGTGATTGAGTCGCATTTGTTTGACCCTGTTTTCAATATTGAGAAAACCAACTTCAGAAAATACTAAAAAAATTACACTTTTTTATACTGTCACAACTTTTTATAAATCTTAAGATTTTATTTTGAACAACTTGAAGTTTGTTTTTTAAATTCATATTTAGCCCAGCATACCACGATGAACACAAATAATCAAAGTGGCACTGTATGAGAGCCATGCATAACGTTTTCCTGGACTCCTCTAAAAGACATTTACTATATCTGTATAAGAACTGAAGTCTTGCATTTGATTTCTGTAATATATTATTGACAATGTTTTGACCAGAAATATTAAGACCTAGGTATTTAACTGATTCCTGTGAAACAATTGTATGTCCGTTGCAATCTATACGGAACTGACTTACTTTACGGAGCTTACGTTTTGAACCAAATAAAATACATTCGGTTTTACCCAAATGTAGGGACAATTTATTATCAATCAGCCAATAATTGCAAGACTCCACTTCTTTTCCTAGTCTAGATGATATTACCTCAGGATCCCTGGGGGAAAATAGAATAGCACTGTCATCTGCACATAGTAAAAGTTTTACACTCTGAACTAATGCTGTTGGCCATGTCATTAACATAACATAAGAATAGGAGGAGGCCTAATATGCTGCCCTGTGTTACCCCACAAGAGACACTTAAGAAATAAGACTCTGTGCCGTTTGCTTTAACTTTTTGTCGTCTACCAGTCAAATAAGACTCAAACCATTATACCCATAGTTTTTAATTTTTTACAGAGAATATGGTGGTAAACCGTATCTAATGCCTTTTGTAGGTCAAGTAGAATAATGCCAGTATATAGACCTCTTGATGTTTGGGTTCTGATATGATCCAATAAATGTATTAAACAGGTTTCGGTAGAATATTTTGATCTAACTCCCGACTGTAAATCATATATTAATCATTTTTGTCTAAATAATTTTCAAGTTGATTATAAACCCCTCTTTCCAATATTTTTGATACGACTACTAAAATGTTAACAGGCCTATAGTTACCTACGTTAAGTCTACTATACTCTTTTTGTAAATAGGACATACTCTGGCCATCTTCATATCGTCTGGTACTATGCCACTAGATATAGACGAATTATTTAAATATGTAATTGGTTTTTGAAGAACATCTGCACCATCTCTCAGGAATCGTGAAGGAATACCATCCAGACCAGTACTCTTACTTATAGTTAGACTTTTAAATTCTTTATAAACAAACTCTTCCATAACATGTGACAATTCAAGAGACAAATTATTAATAAAAACTTTTCTATAAAAATTCTTAAATATATTTGTACTATAATCAAAAAGTCCCTTACATTTGTAGCTGCCGGTAATTTGGCAACCAATTGGTTAGCAACATTTGTAAAAAAGTAATTAAAATAGTTAACAATATTTGACGAATCATGACAAATTTTATCATCAATATTCAATACAGTATTTGTTGAATCCTTCGTTTTGGTGTTATAGCCCACGATTTTGAACTGTTGCCATAATTTCTTTGGACAATTTTTTATTTTCTTCTATTTTGTTTTCCAAAAAAATTGATTTTGCATATTTGACAGTTCTTTGGACTTTATTTCTTAATTTGCAATATTCTTTATAGTACATTTTATCTTTAGATTTCTTAAATAATCCTAAGAAATGATCTCTCTCTCTCTCTAATGAGATCAAGAATCTCTGAATTTATCCAAGGCTCAGTATTATTTTTAATTTTGATTTCCTTAAAAGGAGCAACCTGGTCTAATACACCCATAAAAATGTCTTGAAAAATTGTCCATGCACCATTTACACTTCTACATAGATATAATTTACTCCAATCTACACATTTTAGTTTTTCAATAAAAGCTTCTGTATTAAAATTTTTGTAGATCTGATTTTAATTTTATTTTCTTCCTTGCTACAAATACCACCTTTCTTAGGAAATTTTCTTGTGCAAAATGTTAAAAAATGGTCACTGAGACCAGTACCTACAATTCCAGATTTTTTTATTTTATTTCAGAACTACAAATAACATTGATATTTCTAACCAGAACACGGCTTTATAGTCAAATTAAAAAAGAAATCTTATAAAATTTGATTAATTCCCTGTTGCAAAGCTCTACTTTCAACTGATGGTAAACGTAAAAGGTTAAAATTGATGTTGGCGTTACCTCTACATCCTTTGGATTATTCATTTTTTAAATTAGTTCTCAAGTTTTGATTTTTATCAACACTGAAGAGACATAAGTGATAAAAATGGCCACTTTCATTATTAAAGTGATTTTTAATGAATTTTGACCATTTGTTATGCTTTAAAAAAACTGTTGTAACCAACATGAAAATCATTTATTTTTCCGATATTAAAATATTTCAATGAAAACTATTTCAATGAATCTGCAATGTTTAAAACATTGTCATTCATATAACCTATATCTGTGCACAAAAAGGTCTATTCGATGTTGCATATATATGAAATGGGAAACTTTATTAAATAGTTTTTAATAAAACTATCTTATGATATGTCCTAAGAAAAGTCTAAGGACATATTTTAGAGCACTGTATGGACCATCTTAAGACATCTGATATATAACATGGCCACGTTATGACTATCATAGTTAAGGATGTATAATGATTTATGTCCTTACTATAGTAAATAATTATAAGAATAATGCGAAGTGAATGAAACCAGACTGTCATTCCATTAAAGAATAGTTCAAAGAAATTGACAACATAGGAAAGAAACATAACGAAATAAAAGAAAATGGAGACACCGATACAAATGTACAACACGGACCCAATTAAATAAAAGGCGAGATCAAATGCACCACCAGAGTTAGCAGCTGCTGTTTCGTATAACGTTACGTCACCTATCGTGTTGAACATATCAAATCCGGTGATGAAGTCAAATCCAGTAGAGAAAAAAACAAAATTAGTTGTCACAGGAAAATATTTGCTGTCATGCGGGAAACAGCTATTCAATAGCTTTTGCAAGTAAGTGACTTTATCATGCTAGACGACAGAAATCATGAATTAATTGACTATTGATTATATAGAGGACAATGAGAAATTTCTCAGTGAAATAAGCGATAATTGTTTGTGAAGTAAGCTTCCATTATTTCACTCTAGGAAGTAACGTAACAATAAACATCTCAGCGATGAAAACTTAAGTTCATGAAAAGAATCTGAATTAAGGATGGTCACTCCTGAAGTTTTTGAAATTGTATCTGATTTTTGGAACCCTCTTATTTTATCCACCATTATGTGTGATTTCTATATCCAACCAATAAATATCACCGTATGGTCATAGGACAAAATCTTTCACGTTTGCTATGGAAGAAATACGAAAATCATTTTATATCTAAAAAAAAACCCATAGAATTTTATTGCTTGATATCATTTATCAACATCTCAACTCTCAGAAAATGCCTGTCGTCGCGTAAAATTGTGGTCCCTATGACGTCAAAAATGGCGACTTTTGACGTTACCCTGCTCTTCAATATACACACGGGAAGGCTTTGAACGAAATTTCATTGAATTTGCCACTTATTCTTGAAACTAAATACAAAAGAAACAAAAAGCATGCAATAGTGTACTTAATTATGCATCAATACACCCTTCAAACATAGCCTAGTACGACCGTTTACAAAATTGGTTAAATCAAGCATTAAAATTGATGTTTTTTAGCAACTACCTTGAAATCTTTTACATATTTGTTAATTAAGTCTCATAACTGATCTGACAATTGTTTCACGCAACTTTTGGCGTATTTGTTTCCATAATACATCATTTCTCCACGTTAATTTTTTTATCAAAAGTTGTGTTTTGCAAATATTTTCTTCCCGTATTTGAACAGTGTTGTACCGATTTGGTCATAATTTTATAATTTACCCTTTACCAGGCAGTCTGTTTTAATGACATTTCAACAATAATTCTATTTGTTTGGTGTATGTTTGACATAAGTACCATTCTGGAAATACTTGACAGATGTTTATAATGTCTTCATTTGCTCACCCATATAAAAAGGGTGTAATTAACTAAAGGGTGTGTTTGAGTATTGGTTGTGTTCGTATAGTTTAGATATGAAAATGCAGAAATGTACTTTTTGCGTCAAATCGGAGTCTAGATCTGCTATGCTAAGCAAAAACTGGAAACGGCTAAGCGTTCTAAAGATGAAAACAGTTTCACTTCACAAAATATGTGTCATCACTTAAATTGATTACCGCAGAAAACTTAAATTTCCTGAAATCATAAAATATCCAAAAGGCTAAGATTTCATTGTAAATTCCTAAATATTGCGCTAAAAGTTGTTTAGTGGGAAATTGTTGACAGAAGAAAATCCAACATGATATGCCATTGCGTCCTGTTGTGCTTTTGTGCACATCTTCAAAGTTGAGAACCTATGTATATTCTGTGTGTTTGCTTTGATCGTCGTTTTCTGTTTTAAAAATGTACGTTCTTATTACAACGCTTGTCAAGTTTAGAACGTTTTGTTACAATTTGGGAAAAAAGCATATTATATATAAAAATTCTAGTTTTGTTTACGACATTGAC
>MJUU01051537.1:32026-46717 GCA_002080025.1 Modiolus philippinarum | reverse complement strand
TTTGTTTCCATTAGGGCAATCATTTTCACCAATTGAATTTCAAAAATATTTGATTCCAATTTTTAGAAATTTCCTGAAAGTCTCAAAGACCACAAATTTTTTTCGAATTCTACCTAGAAACCAAACTGTTAACATTTGTTTTGATAAGGTCAATCATTTTCACGAATTGGATTTCCAAAATAATTGATTCCAAATTTGGTAAATTTCCTGAAATTGTCAAAGACCACTAATTTTTGGAATTCTATATTGAAACCATAGTTAAAAAATTGTTAAAATTAAAAGAAACATTTCACCAATTTGATTTCCAAAATATATGATTCCAGGTTTGGTAAAATTCCTTGAAGTCTCAAAGACTACTTATTTTTTGGAATTCTGCCTAACAACCATATATTCTTAATTCTCTATGGTAAAAATAGTGACTGTCAATAGTTTAATTTCAAAATGTTAAGAAAAATTATACCAAGGGTCTATAGCTGTTTTCTGTGTCAAACAGGGGGTGCGGGGATCATTGTCGTTTCCGACAGTCATTACTCTAGTTTGCTTAGTGTAATCTTTGATTGCTTATTGTCAAGCATTCATCTGATCTAATCAACTGAATGTATGGAAGGTGCAATGATTTTAATCACATGTTTAACTAAAAATGAGTGCATCCAATCTGAAATTGTAAATAACAAATCATTCAGTCTCCTCACAGAATGTCGTGTTGTTCCTCATCTTTGATTTAGGAGGAACCCCAAGTTCTGAAATAGCTTACAACCAGTGTTTCTGTTGTATTTCTGGTCAAATGACTTTGCATATAGAACTGGATTTATCAGTGGTTGTCCCAAAAATATGAATAAAATGTATTGTAATCAGATCCACCTGATATTTTTTACCAACCATGGGGTGAGCGAAGCGAACATGGTTGGTACTTGTAAACACTTTTCGTCCTGAAGCGGATGTAGGAGGAGCTAAAGCTGTATACGAGGTTTCGAAACTGAAGTCGAATGTCGCGCCGTAGCGCGACCACACCCAAACGGATACTAACTGATGAATAAATAGTATTAAAAATTTATCATTATGTTTCATGCGGAAGGCACGACCGTATCAACAAACAGAAAACTTGTCTGTATACTGTTTTCGAACACGAGATCAAACGACACAACACGAGATCACACGAGACAACACGAAATCACACGAGACGGGCAGTTTCGTATGTGTAAATTAATGATTATGGAAGTAAATGTCGTGCCGAAGACACGGATAATATGAACAAATTGATACAACTGTCGTGCCATAGTCACAGGCACGACCACTACCAACATAAATAAAGAATAAATAACAAAGATAGTGTGGTCCCCATGACAACGCGTTCGTCATTCGGTGGCAAACATCAGGTGTCCGTAGAAAAATATTTCACCCAAGTAGGCGTATATGAGTCAATTTCGGCACGATCACTAGGATAAGGATAAAACTGTCCTTCTGAAGGCACGGACATTGTGCCTAATAGCAAACAATGACTGAATAGAGTTGACGTGCCGAAGGCACGTAATGAGGAAGCCCATGGCAACGCACCCCTAAAGTATCATGACATGCATGAAAACGGCGGACGTAGATGTCATGACAACGTAAATAAAGATTCTTACCTTGAAGTTAGATATTTCCTTTTCCTAGCCTTAGGCCAAGGCTATAGTTGATAGCCTACTGGCGTGAATATTTGACTGAAAACTTTCAAAATGAAATGGCATTACGCTTTAAAACATAATAATGCTCAAATTAATGTGAAAATTGTCAATCTTCAAATGAAAACAACAAAGCGTCTGCTACACTACACCGGAAATATGTACAACTGCACTTCAAGGGTCGACAACTACAGAAGTGCTGTTGAGATTGCAATGCATTCAGAAATAGCATAAACTGGTGAAATGTATATGTTTGGATCGTGAATTATAAAATAATCAGACTAGGTGTGAATTAGAATATTTTACTATGAATTTGAGAGTGTATTTAGGAAACTTGAGTACAAATGTCAAGTCTAACGATTCGCTATATTATTAATATTTGATACAATGATGACCATTGATGTGAAATCATAAATATGGGGGTGGGCCAAATAGACGAGTTTCCAAATTGGTGAATTTTCCCGGAAAATTTTGACGTCACAATATAGATTTTTGGACGTCACAATGTTATGTGACGAAATTTACACCGATTGACCCCAGGTCAATCCGGGTAATTCATTCATACAAAGAAATTGGAAATTCGTCTATATAAATATTTCCACTGCTTTATATATTTATTGAAGAATTTAAAGTTTCACATGTCTCAAATCATCAAATTAACACCCTCTCGCAGCTCTGCTGCAATTTTCTTGTTTTTACAGTTTGTGCAAAAATTTGAATTGGGTTATAATCATGTTATTGATAGTGAGCATTGAATTGTTTTTTTTTTGGTTTTTTTTTTTTGCTGATTAGTAAATCATTATAGCCATGAAAGATAGATATAATTAAACATTAAATCCTAGGGAATTTAAAAAAAAAAATTCTTGTCTGAAAGTACCAAGCCATCTACAGCACTATGTTGGTTTCAGGTTAGCTCAGTGGGGGTGTCTTGTCATCTTATAAGACCTTAAACAAGAAATAGGATTTTTTTTGCAACAAGCAACAATTATATTGTAGCAAATATAACCATGATTGCTGGCTCCCAGGAGCCCCTGATATGTTGTAATCTTATGTATTACATTGTTAAACTTATTTATGTAAATACGTGCAAATTGTGTTTTGAATCTGTTTAGTTTTTATACCACTGCAAAAATTTTGTTATTTTTGTATAATGGTATGATGCTGTTGTCGGCACTGATATTGGTGTTAGTATCTGTAGAAAGATAGGTTTCCGCTTGATAATTTTATTTTGGAGCAGTGTTCTAGGATTTTTCAGAAAATGAGGTTTCCAAAGGAAAGTTCTAAATAAAAATCAACTTTCCCATAGTCAATAACTACTTTCCTAACTAAACAAATCATTACCGAATAGGAAGTTTTCAACTTGCCAAGGGAAAGTGTTACTAGGAAACTAACTTTGCCTGACCCAAATTTCACTTGCCTCGGGTAACGGGAAATAGGAATCCTGGAACACTGTGGAGAACAAGTTTTTCTGATATTTTGTGACATTGATTGTTGGTACTAAATAAAGGTCGACATTGATTTTGGGTGTTCCATCCCCAGCCCTTCATTTGTAAGTTGCTAAAGGTTTTTATATTTTTATATCAATTATTTGACATCTGATTTTGATGGGTTTTATTGCAAAAAAATCAAATAGAATGGACCCTTTGCCTTTGGGTATGATACTAACTATTACCATTTCTGAATTGTTAGGATAACAAAAATGGCTACACCCAAAATTTTCATCCAATTTTAATACATTTTTTCCTCAAAGGATTCTTTTGTACAATTCAGTAAAAGTTACCCCAAGCAATTTCTTTTATATATCTCTTACTATTTTGTAAATTAAAAGGGTTAAGGGACCAAAAATGCTGTTGGAGGTTACATTTTTTCCCCTTTTTTTATCAAAAGTTTGGTTCACTTATTATTTGCAAAAAATTTAATTACTGAAACTTAAACCTCAAATTCTTTGTCATATTCAAAATGTTTCAAAACAAAGCAAATAAAACAGTTGTATTCACAAGTCAACTACTAAAGAATATTAGAAAAAAATCATATTGTACTAATACTCCATAACCATATTGATTTCTAGCTCATTGAGAGCTTTCAGAATTGTTAGAGCAAAGTTTTTATATCTTTTTTTTACCATTTTTAGATAAATTGTTCAGAAGGGGTTAAAATTCTATATATATCTCAAATGTATTATTGTGTCAAACATATTACGATGTCAAGCTTATTATTGTGTCAAATATATTTCTGTGACAGTCACATTACTGTGTCAAGCAATTGCAAAAACATATTGATTCAGAGTGTTCTGTAGTCAACATCTTACGGTCATATCATGCAGTGCTTGGGAAGCCCTCAATTCTCAAAATCTCATGTAAATTTATACACCAAAAATGTATAATTCCAGAAAAGTTTTTGCAATTTAAATGAAATATAAAATTTGAAATACATAATGTCATTTTATATGTCATATTGTTAGATTGTTTTTATATGTATATTATATTTTTTTTATCCTGTTATGTTATTTTTATTAATTTTTAAAAACTTTGTGAAATATCTTCTTTTGAACTTGAAGCAAAAACAAAATTACATGAATTAACGAACACACCATATAAATTATGTCGGATTATGGTCAGTGGTTGATGTTTAATCAGTTGTTAATGAATGGCTGTTTTGTGTATTATGTAGCCCATGCATCACTGTTAATAAAAATAAAAAGTTTGTAAACATCCATCAACTATTAAGATAAAAATTAATAAATGAATTTTTTCAAATAATTTTATAGTTTAATAAAAATTTCATGAAAAGTCTGACATATGAGCTTTGGAACCACTAAACCATTACATCTAAAGAAGAAGGTGAATGAAAGTAATTTTTAGCTCCCCTGATCGACCCAAAGGGCCAGTTGATCTTTGTCATTACTGCATTTTTCAGTGGTGCCCATGTCTGTTAACGTTTTACATTTTTATTTTCTTCTCTGAACCACAGAACAGTTTCAACCAAACTTGGCAGACATAATAGGATGGTGATCCTTCAAAAGATTGTAAAATTGGCACTGATTTGAAAAATGTTTTTGTCAGAAATAACGATGTTGATTGATTTGTTACTTTGTAGAAATGATTTTTAGATGGTCCTGTACTTAACTTGTGAATTGTTTACTGATGGGAAATTCGAAATAGCCACCATGATGAAACGTAGTTGACCATTGGACCATATGGGAATTTCACATTTGCAACTTCTTCTCTGAAGTTGCTGAACAGATTTCAACCAAACTTGACAGAAATGTAAGCCAGGTGTTCCTTTGCCATATTTATGAAATTGGTGGCAATCTATAATTTTGCTTGGTCCCAGGGGCCAATTATATGTTCTGATTGATTCAAATTACAAAAATCTTGTTAGAAACTACAAACTGGATTGCATTGTTACCTTGCAGAAATGATTGTTAGATAATCCTGTACTTAACTTGTGAATCGTTTGGCAATCAGAAATACAAAATGGCCGCCATCAAGACACTTAGTTTAACATTGAACTCTATGGAATTTCACATTTTCATCATCTTTTCTGAAACCACAAGATATTTCAACAGAACTTGGCAGAAATGTTAGGCAGTTTGACCTTAAACAGATTTGTGAATTTTGTGTCAATCTGAAATTCAACATGGCCAACAGATTTACTTACAAACATGTACCCAATAGAAGCTAGATAAATTTCACAATCAGTTAATTCAATTAAGCATTTTCAGTGAGTGATTATAGGCTCAGTGGCTTACATTTGTATGAATTTTTTAATGACAAGGTCACATGTCTCATATATATAAATTAGATTTTTTTCTTTGATTACCTCTTTGAATTTAACTGTTAATTTTTTATTCTCATGTCCTCCCAGTGAGATCAAATGGGGGAGGTGCAGCAAGATTCATTCTGATTGAAAAAGTCTTAATTTTGTAATTTGACAGAAATTGATTGAATTCCTGTCTTCTTATTAAGCTGCTATCATGAAAACAAAACTATTAATGGTAAATGTTCTATATTTGTTTTCAAAAAATACAGAAATTTTGAAACAAAAATTAATAAATTTAGTAATATTCTTACCAAGTTGTTATTTCATGTATCTGACTTGTCTGGAATTCGCACTTTTTATGATGCTTATTTATTTATTATAGGAGCCTTGATCAGTTTGCACTGGAATTGATTATTTGTATGTCATAAAGTTATATCTTAGTAGTTCATGAAGTTTTCTTATTTAGTGTTTCCAAACAAAATTTGCTGTTTTATATGCAAGTGTGAACTATCTTTTGAAGACTTCATAAGTTCACTGTGATTTTTTTATTTAATTTATGCATATAAATTTGTATATTTTGATCTGTACCTCTTTTACATGTTCATAAAGTAACCGGTTTAACTTTTATATTATGTACAAACGTATACAATGTATTCTGTTAATAGTTAGGACAATTATTGTAGTGTTGCTATTTTATTTTTTTTTTATTTAAGCTACTTTAATTGAGGTGATAGATTTTATCAGAAGACAATAGAAATGTAAGTATTGTCTGTCATATAAACCATTCTACTCACAATTTACACAGCTGCAACAAAAGCTCACCTGGTCTAACATGCCCATAAGCTTGAAGTTCTGTTTACCTACTGTTAACTGGACTTTTTTATTTTTAGAGAACAACTTTTGTTTTCTGAAATATCTATATATGTTAAACTGAATGAAATAGTACATAAACTATATGTATAGCATATTTCATAGTAAACAATAAACCTGAATGATTTAGTATATGAACACCGACTTTAGTTTAGTGCAGTTTTCCCTAAGACTATTCCATGTGATTGACCTACATGTATATAGCCTTCTGTTCTATTCTGTGGTCAATTTGTATCTCAAATTTTCTGTTGCTCAAGCTACTCAATAACTTTTACCATTTAGAATGGAAACAATTTTCCTTGGCTTTTACTTTTAATAAATTATTTTTGGGTGATCAGTCATCTTACCTTAAATGTCATTTGAGCTTATGTAGGTATTATTTCAACTCAAAGGTTTATACCATCATTTATGTGGACAAGGTGTCTGCTCCACACTTGTAATTCCCTTTGTCAAGTAACACTCATCTCTGATTTTTTACGGCCGTATTATGTTATGATGCTGTCATCTGCGTCGTCCTTGTCGGCGTTGGTGTCCGTGGACAGGTAGGTTTCCGCATTGTAATTTTTGTTCCAGTAGACATGTTCTTTTGATGTTTTCTAAGGTTGACCTTAGTACTAAATAAAGGTTGGTATTGATTTGGGGGATTCTGGTCCCTACCGTTTTTTAGCTCACCTGTCCCAAAAAGCCATGTGAGCTTTTGTCATCACTTTGCGTCCGTCGTCGTCGTCCGCGTCCGTGTCTGTTAACTTTTCACATTTTGATCTTCTTCTCTGAAACCACTCAACAGATTTCAACCAAACTTGGCAGAAATGTTAAGCAGGTGGTCTTTTACCAGATTTGTGAAATTGGTGCTGATCAAAAATTCAACATGGCCGCCAGGGCCAATTATGTGTTCTGATTGGTCCAAATTTCAAAAATCTTCTTGTCAGAAACTGCAAGCTGGATTGAATTGTTACTTTGCAGAAATGATTGTTAGTACGTCCTGTACTTAATTTGTGAAATTGGTGCCGATCGGAAATTCAAAATGGCCGCCATGACGATACTTAGTTTAACACTGGACCCTATGGGAATTTCACATTTTGATCTTCTTCTTTGAAACCACTGAACAGATTTCATCCAAACTTGGCAGAAATGTTAAGCAGGTGGTCCTTTACCAGATTTGTGAAATTGGTGCCGATCGAAAATTCAACATGGCCGCCAGGGCCAATCATGTGTTCTGATTGGTCCAAATTTCAAAAATCTTCTTCTCAGAAACTGCAAAGTGGATTGAATTGTTACTTTGCAGAAATGATTGTTAGCAAGTCTTGTGCTTAATTTGTGAAATTGGTGCTGATCGGAAATTCAAAATGGCCGCCATGACGATACTTAGGTTCACATTGCACCCTATGGGAATTTTACATTTTGATCTTCTTCTCTGAAACCACTGAGCAGATTTCAACAAAACTTGGCAGAAATGTTGAGCAGGTGGTCTTTTACCAGATTTGTGAAATTTTTGCCGATCGAAAATTCAACATGGCCGCCAGGGCCAATTGTGTGTTCTGATTAGTCCAATTTTCAAATATCTTCTTGTCAAAAACTGCAAGGTGCGTTAAATTGTTACTTTGCAGAAATGATTGTTAGTAGGTCCTGTCCTTAATTTGTGAAATTGGTGCTGATCAGAATTTCAAAATGGCCGCCATGACGAAACTTAGTTTAACACTGGACCCTATGGGAATTTCATGTTTTCGTCTTCTTTTCTGAAACCACTGAACAGATTTCAAACTTGGCAGAAATGTTAAGAAGGTGGTCCTTTACCAGATTTGTGAAATTAGACCTGATCAATTATGCATTATGATGAAATAGTCCTTTACAGTAATTTACCAAATTGTAGATAAAGAAACGTCACACTTAAATATAGTATATTTCCAAGTTTGCCAGGTGAGCGATTACAGGCTCTGTGGAGCCTCTGGTTTCTTGAGGGGTCAAAAGGGGTTTTTACAATTTTTTTTAGATATTTTAATCATTTTTCATCCGATTTTGATAAGGGTTTTCGTAAAAGAAAATTTTCCACAGTTTACTTGTTTTCTTTTTTTACATAATTTTCTGACTGGTTGTTTTCAAGCATCAGGTTGTTGAATAGAAATGTAAATTTTGACGTAAAAAATTTACTTACTTATATAGGCAAATATGACGTAATAATTTCAACGTTCTGTTTACCACATTGATTCTCTGAAATTACAAATTGGAAAAATATATCCAAATAGATAATTAAACTGTTAAAAATTTTCAAGGGTGAAAATTCATGAAAATCGGATTAGAAATGACTTCAAAATAATTTTTTGAAAAAATGTAGTTTTATATACTCTTGGACAAAAGGAACGTTACACATCTATAATTTGAAAATAAATCGATTTATCAATGTCATGAAATGAAATTTTCAGGAAACATGTAATTTTCATGCTGATAAGATATAAACAAAACACCTTAAAATTCATCATTTTCCATATTGCAGTCGTAGCATGAAATTTTTTTGAAAAAAGTTGAAACTGTAATTCACAAAATGATGTTTTGATTGGACGAACATTTTGAAAATCAACCATGTTTTATCAAACTTTGATGAAAATCACGAAAAAAGATTTCATGGCAAGTTTATGCTGTATTAAATGTCTAAAAATGGTAATTTTTCATTTTTGTGCTAAATAGGGATTAGAGGGGATTAGCTGTCGTTTCCGACTGGTCCATCGGTTTATTAATATAGGTGTAACGTTTCTTTTGTCCAAGAGTATATGAAATATTTAGTGAAAAATCTTGGGTGGCGAATAATTACTTCCACTGACTAGGTATTTCTTTGACGGCGACTGCGGCGTTAACTTTGTGTCAAAGTTTTCTGCTTAAGTCTATTTCTAAGTAACCACATTTGACAGAACATTCTTGTTTGGTCCACACGTTCATCATAGGATGCCCATATCAGTCTGACATATGTCACATGACTTTGACCTCATTTTCACGGTTCACTGACTCCATCAATCCACTTGATAAGCATAGCGAGCTTCCCGCACTACTTCTGTAGCTTTAGTTCGGATTTTATGAAATTTATTTCAGTCAGTCGCTTTATTCAGGCGTTTTGGCTTTAAATGGATTCTATTTTTCTTTCTTATAAGTATTTTTATATCAATTGTTAACTACGCAGGGTCTGGTTTCCTTATAGCTACGAGTTTATTCGGAATAGTCAATTCAGCAGCTCCTAAAATACGGCTAGATATATCGTCAATATATCGCCCCTGGAAAGTATAGAGTCCCAATCAGTCCGATGTACGTGAAGATAATGAATCGATGGAGCAGTCGGAAACGACAGCTAATCCCCTCACCTTTTGTTCCAGTGGAAGCTGTGTTATTGCTTGATCTAATTGCAAGTGGAAGCTGCATTACTATGCAGGACACATCTCCCGATGAAATATCACTGAGATATTCCATGTAGTATCCTAGAAGTGGACCTTAAGTCAAAACTTAACCAGACTTAGCCATGCAGAAAATGTAGGTCAAAATGACCTTATTGCAAGTGGAAGTTGCATTACTATGCAAAACGCACCTACTGATGAAGTATCATTGAGATACTCCATATAGTATCCTAGAACTGGACCTTAACACAAAACTTAACCAGGCTCAGTCATGCGGAAAATGTAGGTCAAAATGACCTAATTGCAAGCGGAAGCTGCATTACTATGCTGGACGGATCAACTGAATATCATTGAGATACTCCATGTAGTATCCTAGAACTGGACCTTAAAGCAAAACTTAACCAGACTCAGTCAAGCGCAAAATGTAGGTCAAAATGACCTAATTCCATTGGAAGCTGATTTACTATGCAAGACGCGTCTGCTGATGAAATATCAATATCATTGAGATACTCCATGTAGTAATCTTAGAACTGGACCTAAACGCAAAACTAAGACCGAAACATCTGTCTCTTGCGTGCTTTTATTCTCCACTTTATGTTTTCTTTTCATTATTTGGACATTTATTATTTTTTTATACTTTTTCTCCGTGTACAGCAGTAAAAAGTATAAAACAAATAATAAATGTCAAAATAATGAAAAGAAAACATAAAGTGGTTAATATAAGCACATAAGAAACAGATGTTTCGGTCTACGCAAAACTAAACCAAGGTGCTACGAACGGACGGACGGACGAACGGGAACGGGCGAAACGCTATATTCCCTCCCCAACTTCGTTGGGCGAGGGGATAATAATTTTAATATATTGTCATTTATATGGTTTAATAGTGGTAGCTCAGACGACTGTTGAATTGATAAATTTTCAAAAACAATTTAGAAAAGGCAGGGGTCCGGAAAATATGCGGGAGGGGTTACGGTATATGTAAAAGATAATATCTATGCAAGTAGGGGATTTGATTTGGAACCTCTTGGTAATGAAGTTATTTGGGTTTAGTTGGAAAATTATTATATGGTACATTTCATGTGCCCCCTAAGAGTAACGTTGACATGTGGAACCAAGTCGAAAATTCGATCGAGTTGGCTGTAAATGATGTAAATATTGATTATGTTATTGTTTCAAAAGATTTAACATTTTCGTCTCTAATTGATTTAATTAAGCATTTGATACCCAGTTTTTGATACGCAGGCGTAGGCCTTCCTCCCCTTACTAGAACTAATACAATATCATTGTCCTGTTATTATCCCTCGCCCAACGAAGTTCGGGAGGGGATATAGCGTTTCGCCCGTTCGTCCGTCCTTCCATCCGTCCTTCCGTCCGTCCGTCCGTTCGTAGCACCTTGGTTAAGGTTTGCGTTAAGGTCCAGTTCTAAGATTACTACATGGAGTATCTCAATGATATTTAATCAGTAGATGTGTCTTGCATGGTAATGCCGCTTCCATTTGCAATTAGGTCATTTTGACCTACATTTTCCGCATGACTGAGTCTGGTTAAGTTTTGCGTTAAGGTCCAGTTCTAGGATACTACATGGAGTATCTCAATGATATTTCATCAGTTGACATCTTGCATAGTAATGCAGCTTCCACTTGCAATTAGGTCATTGTGACCTACATTTTCCGCATGACTGAGTCTGGTTAAGTTTTGCGTTAAGGTCCAGTTCTAGGATTCTACATGGAGTATCTCAATGATATTTCATCAGTGGATTCGTCCTGCATAGTAATGCAGCTTCCATTTGCAATTAAGTCATTTTGACCTACATTTTCCGCATGACTGAATCTAGTTAAGTTTTGTGTTAAGGTCTAGTTCTAGGATACTACATGGAGTATCAGTAGTTATGAAATGACAATTCTGCCGCAAAGACCATTTTCCATGCAGAAATCCTGCATCAGACCCCCAATTTCGGGCCCTGGGATGCAAATGTGTATTGAGTGAATCGGGGATACTGAAAAGTGCAGGGAGGTAAGGTATCTGGGACGTGGAGGGTCTTTTCCGATGGGGAAATACCTCGTCGGAAAAGATTATTTTCTTGTGTAATTCTTAGTGAATTATCTCCCCTGATTTTCTGGGGGAAAATAGCATTTTTGCAAATTATTCGTGCCAGGGACTAAGGAAAGGAGAAAGAACATGCCAGATTTCTTAGAATATGCCCCTGGTGAGATTTCAATAATTTTTGCATGGGTCTGAAGGTATGCCGGGGGGAAATTTGCAAATTATTTTGGCCATATCGAGGGGTTACTGGAAGAAGGTGCTATCGATATATATATATATATTTGTTAAAGAGATAGCCCCTTTTTCCTGTAACCCCTCGATATGCAAATTTTCCCGACCTTCTCCAAAGATTTACTGGAATCACGTAATATAAATACCGGTCGAAAGTCTATTATTAGTAACACTATGCAAAAGCCTGGTGATCGAGAAAAATCACCAGACCACTTAAAAAAATTTCTAAAATTGAATGGTATAAATAAAATCATGCCATCCAAGATTATCATGGATTGCTACGAAGATTCCGTCTGCGAAGATAACTTCATCTCCCGAAATGCAGAAATTCTGCAATACCCCACTGAAAAGGAAGAAGGGGCAGCTTTGCAAGGGCAAACCGGGGAAAGATGGACTTTGCTGGAGGCATATCCAGCGTCGAGACGATGCCGACCAGCCGATCGGAGGGAAATTTAGGGTGGTCGAGACCATGGGGGAACTGAGGAAAATCGCCAAGGAGGAAGGGGTGAAGGGATATAGCAGAAAAAATAAGATGGATTTGGTGCGGCTCATTGAGTCGGCGAACGACCAAAAATTCAAGCGCCGGGAAGTATTCACGAGGAAGCAGCTCAAAGCGATCGCGAGGCGGAGGGGATCACCAATATATCCAGGCTGAAGAAAGATCAGCTGGTCGAGAAGGTGAAGCAGAGCATTGAAGAAGCCGCGGATCTCATCAAGGGAGAGGCCGTGGTTGGGGTATTGGGCACGGTAATCATCAAGCCCAAGACGTAGCATGACGTGGAGACTTTCATCAGCCTAAACTGGAGGAAAATCCGAAGCACGATTTCGGAGGAAGGGGTTGAAAGCGGAAATAATGCTCCACGTGGAGATGGTGAAGATCAGCCCGGCGACCGCCGAGAATATCTACGCTAACCCAAAATTCCGGTCAGCGTTGATGGTAATCACCGAGTCGGCAGATTTTGACGAAGTGATAGCGCGAATGGAGGATAAGGTCATTGAGAGCATGGCGACTTTCCAGGCTGGGGGGAGCGGATGGACCTTTGGGCGCTTCGAGAAGTTGGAGATTCAGCTGAATGAGTACAAGCCCCTCAAGGGAAGCGCATATATCCCATTTCCCAAGAAGCTTGCGGCCAAGAAGGCAATAATCAACGTGAAAAATGAGGATCAGCAGTGCTTCAAATGGGCGATTCTCTCGGTCCTCCATCACGAGGAGATGGACCAGAAGAGTGCTACTCGAGCCAAGCACTACGAAAAGTGGGCGGACGAGCTCAGATTAGACGGTATCGAATTCCCGGTCTCATTTCGGGCAATCGATAGATTCGAGGGCTCAATGAGGGGATTAAGGTCAACGTATACAGATTCGATATGGGGAAGGAGGGAGAAACCTACCCGATGAGGATATCCGAAAAGGATGATGCCGGGGCAAAGCACGTGGATCTCATGCTAGTGGCTAACGATTAGACCTGGCCGGTTACGATGCCCACCTCTTCATCAAGGCACTGGGGGCCACTGAGGGCAAGATCGACTGCATCCCCAACACCGAGGAGCGCTACATCTCATTCACCAAGAGCGTGGCGGTCGGCTCATACAAGGATAAGAAGGGGAAAGAGAGGACGCTCTATCAGCACCTACGATTCATCGATAGCTTCAAGTTCATGGGGGCAAGCCTGCAGAAGCTGGTAGAATCCACGCCGGTCGATGTCTTCACCAATATGAGGCGGGAATTCGGGGCCAAGCCGATGGATCCGGAGCTCTTCAAGATCGGGCACTTTGAATCGGAGAATGGGCGAAGCATCACCTTGCGTGAAGTGATCGACCGGGAAAAGCTGAGGCATATCGTGACGCACCCGGAAGACTACGAGCTGGGGAGTAGATATATCAAAGGGGAGAAGGTGGAAAAGGATGCTCAGCTGACGCTCTTGAAAGATTACTTGGCCCGCACCAATGCCCTGGGTGAGTGCCCGATGAGATATTACCAGCGCCATGACTTCGGGAGGTATTGGACGGGCGAAAAGATCGGGCTCTAGAATATCAGCCGCCGCATCCGGCATACCCTATGCGCAGATCATATCATCGATATCGATATGAAGAATGCGCATCCGACTCTGCTCTCCTGGTATTGCCATGAAAATGGGATCGCATCACGGGGCTCGACGCATATATCAGCGACCGGAAAAGGCTAATGGCGGACCTGATGGCCTACGAGGGAATTAACCGGGACGACGCGAAAACCTACCTGCTAGCCATCATCAATGAAGATCGTCAGGCTCAAGTACGACGCACCAGCCTGGCTCCGGGACTATGGAGGAATGAGGCAGATCATGGAGGAAGTGATCAAGCTGAATCCTGACCTGCATAAGCTCGCCTGCGAATCCAAGAAGAAGAGAGGGACGGACTACAATATCGAGGGCACGACCGTGAATTACGTGATGTGCTCCCTGGAAAATAAGGCTCTGATGGCGGCCTTCGATTACCTTACCGAGCAGGAGATCGCGGTGGGGGCGTTTGTTTTCGACGGGCTGATGATCCATAAGAAGGGGCTTCCGCGCACCAGGCTGCCCAAGATTCTCCAAGGCTGCTCTCAGAGGGTGAAGGAAGTCGTCGGGGCGGATATCACCTTCACGGTTAAAGAGATTGATGAGGGGTACGGAAGATTACGCACACGCTCAGAGGGTTTGGGAGGCCTTTGAATGCAAGACTATGCGCGATTACCACGACCTCTATCTGGAGACTGACGTGGTCTTGC